>JZKD02S1168077.1:16418-66454 GCA_000966675.3 Picea glauca
AAGATAATCAAGCTCCACAACCAATAAGCAGTGCTTGACTATCCCACGTATGATAAGGTGTTCTTTGCAATTTTACAAGCAATGAAGAAGTGGAATCATTACCTCTTGGGGAAAGAGAATATCATATACATAGATCATCAACCTCCTTAGTATCTACAGATTCATAGCAAGATGCAACAAGTGAGACATTACAAGTCGTTAGGTTTCTTGAAATAGTTTCATTTTTTGGTTAAGTACAAGAAAGGAGTCACAAATAGACTAGAAGACATGCTCTCTCAACCACCACTAAAGAATATTGCAAAAATTGGAATGATAATGCAGCTTGAAACTTTCACTCATGAACTTTTGAGTGAATATTATGAGGGAGATGAAGATTTTAGGGAAGTCTACAAGCAGCTAAAGGAAATGATAGTTGTTATCATGGAAGCAAATGAATACCACATTCAATATGGGCTACTCTACAAGTTGGGAAAATTATGCATACCCCATTACAGAAGAGTGAAATTGATGAGAGAAGCACACACTTCTAGGGTTGTTGGGAATTTTGGTGTGAGAAAGATAGTGGTGAATCTGCAACAATATGTGTATTGGCCAAAGATGCAAGAGTAGGTGGAAAATTTTGTTAGAGGTTGTTTTCTTTGCGGCACTAGTAAGCCAAGAAACTAGAAACTTGGTTTGTACATGCCATTTCCAGTACCAAACATGCCATGGGAGAGCATCTCAATGGATTTTGTTGTAGTTTTACCCATGACTCATAGAGGCCATGGATACTTGTTCATTGTGGTGGACCGTTTCAGCAAAATGTGTGTGCTCATTCCTTGTAAGAAGACAATATCAGGATGAGAAGCAACTGAACTATTCTTCAGCCATGTCTGGGTACATTTCAGATTGCTAACATCCATTGTTTTTTATAGGGACAGTAGGTTTTTGGGCAGATTTTGGACAGCGCTTTGGGAGAGAATGGATACCAAGCTGAAGTACTCCACTGCATTTCATCCTCAGACTAATGGACAAATTGAGGTTGTAAACAGGATGTTGGTGCAACTGTTGAGAGGATACAACAACAAATATCCAAAGACTTAGGATGAGAATACAGTCTACATTCAACACTCTTACAATAGAGAACTTAATTCTTCAACCAATAAGTCCCCTTTCGATACTTGTTTTGGTTATTTACCTCCTTCACCATTATACATCATTTATGGCCAACATAGGGAAGAAGTTGAATTAAAAGGAGAAGAACATAAGGCAAGCACATTTGTGGACAAGATCAGGAAGATACATCTAAGGGTTCAATAGCATCTCCAGAAGAGCCAGTGATTGTACAAAGACAGGCATGATCATTACAAGGAGGATCATAAGTTCTATGTTGGAGACAAGGTGTGGCTCTACCTTAGTAAGGAACAACTGCAAGGAGCAATGAAGAAACTCAAGCCCCTTAGATATGGACCATTTGATATCATTAAACAAGTGAATGAGAATTCCTTCAGACTAAAACTTCCACTTTATATGCAGATCATATCAGTGGTGAACGTGGAATATTTGAAGTTGTTTGACCCCTCCATGTTGGATGAGGAGGAAGAACATAAAGTTCTTCCCATCATGGAAGAATGTTCACCTCATGGTCTTGAGGAGTTGAAGGAAAACATGATTATGCAACACAAGGATTGGATGACTTGCAGAGGACAGCAAGAAATGTGGTAGATTGGTCTCAAAGGATACGCTACAAGGAAATAAAAGTGGTATGAGAGGAACCGGATTACAAGCAAGTTCCCTCATCTATCCTTGGAAACTTTTGGGGACCAAAAGCCTCCCATTATGAGGGTGTGTTCCGAATCGGATCCGACAAGAAAAATTGGCTATCGACATATGACTCAAAGATGAACAACACGAGCATTGTTAAGGTTACGGCGATGAAGGAGATCGACTTGTTGATGTGAAGGGCCATGTTATCTCCCATTAAAAATCTCTTTTTATTCTTGTCTTAGGTGGTTTTTATAGTTTTTATCTCATGAGTCATTTAATAAAGTATGCCCTTCATAAGTCTAGTCAGCAATATGAGTCACGTCACACTGGGTAAAAAATGACTAAGTGGTTATCATGGTCATTGTCCTAGGTTATTATGGGTCAAAAGATAAGTCATTTATCTCCTATTGATGAGTCATGGGTCATATAATTCAGTTTTTTTCTTTTTAAAAGTCATCATATGTATCTCAAATATTGATTTGACCTTTATCTATCATTCCCTTTCATGATGGAAAGTTTGTAGCGCATCTGGGTACTTTTTTACTGGAGGCACTACCAACTCAGATCTTGTTTTCATAGCAAAGCATCATTTCAGTGTATGGCATGCTACAAACTCGGAGGGAAAAGGCCATGTTTTGAAATTTGAATTTTGCATGAAGAAAACTATTAAAAGGAGGTGTACCCGAGTTATTTTGACCATCATCAAAGCATTGAGGGTCTCTTCCACAGTTCATATCACCATCAAATGGTTTCAAGGTTTGCATACTTCAAATAAAGCCCTTCTTCATTGAAATATTTTTCCTCACCTTTTCTTGCACAGAGATAATTGAACCGAGCTCTCATTTCTCTTATGGCACTAAGGAGGGACCCCATTCCTAGGAAAAGGTCAAGCTCCCCGATCATATTTGAGCCTACATACACTTCATTAATTGAGCAATATATAAATCGTGTTGACTCCTTCAAATGCTTGGGTTGCTGGAGGTTTTGCCAGAAACTGCAAGGATACCATCTGGAGGTATCAAGGGATTTTGTATAGAATTACAAAGGTGGCAAAACAAAACTTGGTCCACTAGAAATCCATGTGACAGAAAATATGATTGTTGAAGTGACAGAGATCCCTAGGACAGGGGAACAATGGTTCAAAGCAAAGAAAATTGAAAAGGAAGACTAGTGCCAAGATATGCTCAGACCTGAACATAGAGGAGTTGATCTAGTGAAAGGTGTCCCTACGAAATGGCTGATAGAAGACTATGACAAGTTGATATTCATCATTCAGAGGTTTTTCACATGTGAAGGAAGATACAGTTGGGTTTTGCAGTGCCATTTCAAGCTCCTTCTCCATTTCACTAGTAAAAAAGAGATAGACTTATCCTTTTTCCTCTTCAAGAGTTTACAAAGGATGATTTCATTTTCACAAAGAAAACCTGAGAAGCTTCAAAAGTCTATCTTCCACCATGCTCTAATTAAACTTATAATTCTTGAACAGTGGAAGAAGGAAGGGAAGGATTGGCCTACCTTCTTGTTTGTATCAAACTACCACATTGATTTTCCTCCTTCTCCTCCTAAACACAAAGCCTCTAAGAAGAAGATTGTAACACCTCTTATTGACTCCTTTGTCCCTTCATTTGAGATACCACCTCTAATTGACCCTCATGCTCCCTCATTTGAAGTAAAACTATATTTTTCCCCTTCTTCTCTTACACCTGAAATAGATCAACCTTATGGTTCTATTGTCCCCCATGCATCTGAAAAACATAAACCTTCTCAAAATCTTATTTCTTCAAAACCCTCACTTGCCCAAGTCTATAGAAGAAATAAGAAAAAAGAAAAGGATCAAGAAAGTGCAATTGAAGAACAATCATAACCTCTTGTAGAGCTCCCTCAAATGGAAATTCAAGACAATCCCCCAATTATCCAAGATGTAATTGACACACCTATTCTCAGAAGGTCTTCAAGGAGGAAGCTTGTTTTAGCAAAGGAATCTATTCAAATCAGTGATATGGTAAAGCCTAGTGCTAAGTTTCCAAAATTTAAATCTTCCCCTCTTGACAGGTAAGCATTGGAAGCCATAGTCTAGTTGAGAGACTCTACACCAGAGCCAGCTTTAGAAATAGAAAAGGGACCTAGAGAGGATTGGGCTCAAATGTTCAAGGAGGCAGACAATCATCTTAAAGAGGTCCAAGAAAAGAATCAGAATTTACATCAAGAAAACATCACACTTGGTAGAAAATTGACAAGCCAAGTAAAGGAACTGGCAGAGGAATGCAATCAGCGGAAAAAAAACATCAGAAGAAAGAGGGTTCAGAAGAAGCAATTGGCCAACATATACAAAAAAAATCTCAGTCTAAGAGTAGAGAATAGAAGGCTAAAAGAGCACTTATACTTGGCCAAAAATATGCTTAGTAAGAAGAATTTGGCTATCTTCTTGAAGGAGATTGCCTCCGCTAGTTCTCCCAAGCTTGATGATTAATTCAAGATGTTTTAAAATTTTGTGTGATTGATGATAGATGTTGAAGCCATTTTTATGTTATCTTAAAGGGGGATATGTATGGTATATGTGTTGAAACGAAGTCTGGGTAGTCTCAATAGTATCAGTACTCAGCATTAATATGTTTTTTCCAAGACAAGTCTTCACTTACAGAAACATTTTGTCACAATTTTGAAGTTTTCAGGGCTACAAAGGTTATATCATGAATTATCAGGCCTAAGTCGACTCCTTGCAATACCTAGTTCACTCTTCAAAGCGACTATTCACTCGTTGTGTCCTAAAACAGTCTCCTACATCCAGTTGGTAACGTGAAGCAGGGTTCCACAGTGCATTGCGCTGCAAACTCGTCAAAGCTCTATGTATGAAATATTTGGTCAAAGTCTGACTTGATTTCAGCAGTCAAAGATTTTGGTTAGGTGCTCCAGTTGTCAGAGATCGATGATGATGGTCTCCTACACCCATTAGGAAGCTCAGGTGGAGTTAAAGTCTTGGAATTAGGATGGGATATCTATCCCTTGAAAATAGGATCTGAAATCCTATCTTTTGTAATCTTGTAAGTTTCCTTTAAACAAGTGTCATTGAGATCCACCCTTTGAGGATTGGACAACCAAATTGTAATCATTATTTAAGCCCATAGAGGCATCACTATTAAGGGTTCGAACTTGAATTCTCATATGTACTCTTTGTGATCTATACCTTTTTGAATATATCATGGAATGATAAGTTTCTGTCATTGGATAATGCTCAGACTTTCTTCTTACCTTTCATTTATGTACTTGTGAGCTTGAGATATTGTTCATTTCCATGTTTATTCTGTGATTGATAATTTCCTTATTATCTCTACATAAATAAACATAGTCATAATTCATTTGCTATTTATACTTGACATGTCACATACATTATTGATGAATGTGGTATTGTTCATATAATTAGTTTCCTTCATTCATCTCAGTTAAACATTTATGAGCGGTACCCTTTTGGTGGCCTTGTTTTGTCCTAATTTATCCAAACCTATATTGAATTGAAGATTGAGTGTGTGAGGTATTCACTTTGTTCCATTTTCTAATTACATCTTTAAGCATTATGATAAAGTTACCTGGCTCTCTTGAGCTGCAACCTAAAGAGACTCCTGGAATGATAACAAATTGGTGCCATTGTCGAGGAGAGGAGCGCGAAGCAAGATTCCCTGGGAGAGGACATAGTCTCAACTTTAATAATAGACAAAGGTTGGGCATCATTAGTTTGGTTGTAATTTTCTATCTGGTGACTCCATTGGTGAATTGTGGCTCCTAAGAAGGCACATACTCAAGTAAATTCTCAGCAGCCACTAATTGATCCAGTATTTGATCCTGAGAGAATCATCAAAGAGGAAAAGGCATTGCAAAATGGATCTTCCAGTTCAGGTATATCCAGAAATCCCTCTGTGTCTTTTCCAGAAAATCCATTAATAAAACCAACAATTGTTGAAGCTATAAGTTCATAAATTGACAGTGAAAAGATAGTTTCAGAAGCCCAAGGATACTATGATCTAACTCAAGAAGATAGTTCACCTTTTGTTGTAGAAGACATTTGTTCATCCTCTGTAGAATATTCTCAATCTGAAATTGAACCCAATTCAACCTTTATTCATACAAATCTTCCTACAGTTGAACTTGTCCTACATGAATTGTCTGTGAAGGGAGAAGAAAACCTTGCCAAGTTATTATCTGAATTTTATAGAGACTCTTATTTTCCATATTTCATTGCAAGTCCAAAAATACCTTCTCCTCCCATTACTTCACCCTCATCTTCAATATCACCCTCATCTCAATCCCTTGTAATCCAAAATTCCAGTGCATCTGCATCTACTATTATCATGGAAGAAACACCTCAAAACCCCACTAAGATGGAAAGAATTATAGTTGCTAGATATGCCCCTTTAGTATTGCCTAATCCTCTAAATGTGATGCCTACTGGAGACTATCAAAAGCATATGCCAAAAATTTTTAGGGGTAGAAGAGGTCACAAATGAAGAGCATATTGAATTGTTTTATAGTTATGTTGATAACTTAAATATCACAAATGAATATGCGTGGATGAGAGTGTTTGTGCAAAGCTTAGATAGAGAGGCCAGGAGGTGGTTTAGAGAATTAACCCCGAGATATATAACAAGAATTAAAGTTTTTGATGATACTTTCTTAAAACAATGGGGGGATAAGAAAGACTTTTTGTACTACATTAGAGAGTTTGGGAACTTGAGAAGGGAGAGTGGTCAATCGGTGTCATACTTCACCAAGAAATTTAATAGAATGTACAGTAAGATACCAGCTGAAATCAAGCCTACTGCTACCTCTGCAAAGATCACATACGCTAGAGATTTTGATGCTGAATTTTGTTTTCTATTGAGAGAAAGGGGGCCTTTTACATTGTCTTACATACAGGATGCAACACTTGAAGTGGAATCTAATATCCTTGCTGCAGAAAAGTTGAAAGGCATAGGTGAGAGGAGAAAACAAAAGGGAGAAGCCTCCTCATCAAGTGTTGATCCTAACATTGAGAAGATGGCTAATATGATTGAGTCTTTGACTTCAGAATTTTTCAAGATGAAGCTTGAGAGCAAGCAGCCTGCAAAAGGTAGAGAGCCTAATAATTTCATTCCTCGAAATCCAAATCCATATAGGAGAAATAATGGGAAACATCAGATTTTATAGAGGAATAGAAATGAAAATGAAGAGCAGAATATCAAAACCCCTTTTTAGAACACAGTAATGGAGGAGGAGGAGCCTGAAGAAGATGATGAGATCCATTGTTTGGGAGACAAAGGGAATGCTTCATTATTGACACGGGCTGCCTATGAAGAAGCTTTGCTTAGTCATCAAGCTAGTCAAGATCCAAATGAAGAATCCATTTGTCAAATTGATGATCAAAATAGATATAATCTGAGATCCAAATAGAGTAATGGTAATCAAGATGAACAATATCCTCCCAAGAAAGTCGTTTCCCCTGCAAAACAAAAACCAAGCAAAGATAAATCTCAATCCAAGAATCAAGTACTTCTTAAAGCTTATGTGCAAGAGGTAAGGAACCCTGACAAAGTCCCTTTATCTTTTAGTTTTGAATCAGAAATTCAAAAGGTTAAAATCCCCATACCACTCATGGAATTAATGAAGAATGATGCCTTCAAACAAACCATCCTCAAATCCCTTGAGCCTAAACCCATGCCAATTGTTGTTGATGTTGTAAATCTCCAAGATGACAAGCCTACCATTTTCCTTAGTCCAATGGTTGAAGACTGTGAGGAAACCTCTCCACCATTCTATGTTTCCTTGAACATCCATGACAAAATTCTACATAATTTTCTTCTAGACACAGGAGCCTCTCATAAACTCATGCCAAAAGTAGTTATGGATGAATTGGGTTTAGAGATTGCCAAGTCTTATCATGATTTATTTTCATTTGACTATAGGAAAGTTAAGTGCCTTGGTTTGATAAAAGATTTAGCCATTTCTTTATCTTGGTTACCAATGAGAAGCATGGTAATGGACATTGTCGTAGTTGATGTGCCGCCCAAATTTGGTATGCTCTTGTCTAGAGCATGGGTTAAGAGGTTAGGGGGAACCTTGCAAAATGACCTTTCGTATGCAACTGTCCCATTTTTTGGAAGAGAACAAAGGAGATTGTATAGGGAATCTCAATTGGCTTATATAATCAGTGATGAGAAGGAGCCTACTAATCATCCCATATACTCATTTGATACAGGTTTTGGGTCTTGTATACTTCATATTGATGATTCTTTATCATCATCATTGCATCTCAGAAATCCTATTTTCAAATCTCCAGAAGTAGAAAGCACTCCTATATGGAGAATTTTTTTTTATGGTGCTTGTTCAAAAGAGTCTGCAAGAGAATGTGTAGTCTTTATTTCACCATCTAAAGAAACCATTCATTTGTCCTTCAAACTGGATTTCAAGGTGAATAAAAACATAGCAAAGTATGAGGCCTTGGTCTTGGGCTTGAATGTTGCTAAGGACATGAATATTCAGGGGTTGAAAGTATTTGGAGATGTTGATCTGATAATCCAACAAATCAAAAACACTTTTCAAGCCAAACATGGCAGGCTTAAGGCATACATAGATTCGGTATGGAATCTCATTGATTCTTTTCTAGCCTTTAATATTTCATATATTCCTAGAGCTATGATTCAACTTGTTGATTCACTAGTTGTCTCAGATAGTACTTTCAATCCACCTATGCCATCAAAGCTAAATTATGAAATCCAAGTGAAATACAGACCTTTTTTGCCAGACAATGTAAAATTTTGGAAGGCGTTTGATGATGATGAGGAATTGGTCAGATTCTTGGAAGTCATAGATGAGTTTCCATCCCTCCATATAGATCATGAAAATAAAAATATTGAAAAAATCAAAAATCCTAAGCTAAAAAAAAAAATTGGGCTCCATGATATTATCCAACTTCCCAATAATCAAATCCCTAGAGGATTAGTACCTCTTGAGAATAGTTTTTAATAAATGATGTGCCCTTGAAACTTGATAATAAATAGGAATACCCCATCATTTTTCAGTACAATTTAGGAGAGGAAAAATTCCCAAAAACTACAAATCTGTCCACACAATTGACTGCAGAACAGAGAGATGCATATGGCATCTTGATGAGAGAATTTTCAGACATTTTTGCATGGGAGTAAAGTGATATAAATACCTATGACACTCAAGTGATTGAGCATAAAATCCCCTTGAAGAAAGAAGCCACTCCTTTTAGGAAAAAGCTAAGATCTATCAATCCCCTTCTTCTACCCATAATGGAAAAATAAATCAAAAAAATATTGAATGCTCAAATTATCATTCCATTAAGATATTCTGAGTGGGTTGTTAATATAGTTACTGTTAGGAAGAAGAATGGGGAGATTAGGTTGTGTGTTGACTTCAAGAACTTGAACAAGTGTTCTAAGAAAGACAACTACCGTTTTCCCAAGATGGAGCATATCTTACAAAGAGTGTATGGAGCTAGTGTCATGTCTTTTATTGATGGGTTTTCAGGCTATAACCAGATCTCAGTGCACCCATATGACAGAGAAAACACTACATTCATAACTCCTTGGGGTACTTTTATGTATGCCAAGATTCCCTTTGGGCTTATGAATGTTAGGGCCACATTTCAAAGGGCCATGGACATTGCCTTTGTAGGTTAAAAGGATAAGTTTGTTCTGATATATTTGGATGATCTAACAATGTTTTCTCACAACCATAAAGAGCATTTGCAATAATCGAGGAAGGCATTCTTGAAGTGCAGGAGGCATGGACTTTCATTAAATCCAAAGAAGTCTCAGTTTGCATTAAAATAAGGTAAGCTTATGGGACACATAGTGACTACTGAAGGAGTAAATATTGACCCTGCAAGAGTAGAAGTTATTCAGAATATATCAATTCCAAGATCTAAGAAGGACATCCAATCATTTATTGGTAAGACTAAATTCATTAGGATATTTATTCCTAATTTTGTAGAGTTGATTAAACACATCACTAACATGCTAAGGAAAGATTCAGAAGTTAAATGGCATGAGGCAGCAAGGGAGTCTTTTGAAGCTATAAAGAAAGCTCTTATGTCAGCTCCTACTTTGATCAACCCTAACTACTGTAAATATTTTTACATTTTTTCATATTCATCTAATAACACCATTACAACAGTGTTACTTCAAAGAAATGATCAAGGACATGAATAGCCAGTGGCTTTCTTCAGCAATACATTAAGAGATGTTGAGGTAAAATATGACCCTATTGAAAAACAATCCTATGTTTTGATCAAATCACTTAAGGCTTTTAGGATCTATATTTTGCATGCCAAAGTAATAGCTTATGTACCATCCAATTCAGTCAAAGATGTACTTATTCAACCAGATATAGATGGTAAAAGAGCCAAGTGGATTTCCAAACTCATTGAGTTTGACATTGACATTGAGCGAACTAAATTGATCAAGGGTCAGGGTTTGGAAAAGATTCTTGCTGAGGAGAATTATGAGGTGCTAGGCATTAATTTTATCAACATAAATGCAGAGGATGCACAATCAGAAATTTATGTTGATAGGTACAGTCATAATCAGCCAGTTTCAGCCAATTTGTCCTCTTGTGAATGGTACAACAGTATAATACATTTTTTACAAACCCTTGCAGCCCCTCCAGAGACGAATCCAACACAGGTGAGAGCATTAAAACTCAAGGTAGTCAAGTTTTGTATTAATGAAAATATGATTTATTGGAAAGACCCCTCTAAGATGTTGTTGAGATGTCTTGACAAAGAAGAATTAGTTCAGATTATGCATCAATTTTATAGAAGCACTTGTGGTGGCCATCATTATTGGAAGACTACTAGGCCACAAGATTTTGAGGGATGGTCACTATTTGCCATGTTTATTTTCTGATGTTTTCTCCTATGTTAAGACATGTGACAAGTGTCAAAGGTTCACTGGAAAACAACAGTTGAAATCTCTTCCATTGAAATCCATTGTAGTCATTGGACCTTTCCACAATGGGGGTTGGATTTTATTGGAGAGATACATCCATCATCAAGTGGTCAACATAGGTGGATCCTAGTTGAAAATGACTACTTTAAAAAATGGATTGAGGCTATTCCCACCAGGAATGCCACTCATTTTGTTATCATAAATTTCTTGAATGATCATATATTTTCTAGATTCGGTTGCCCAAAAAGACTTGTTACTGACAATGCATTTGATTTTAAAGTTGATGTTTTGGTGAAGTTATGTGAAGACATGGGTATCCATATTTTTCACTCAACTTCTTACTATCCTCAAGGCAATGGCCTTGTTGAATCATCAAACAAAATCCGAGTGAGGATCATTAGAAAATTGCTTGAAGAAAATCAAAGAAGTTGGGATTCTAAATTAAAATTTGCACTCTTGGCTGATAGAGTGACAAATAAGAAGTCCATTTTCACTTCTCCTTTCAAGCTAGTGTATGGCACCGAAGCCATTTTTCCTATCCAACTAGCGTTACCTGTTGCAAAAAAATTTCAAGAAGATGAAGGGGAACCAAATGATTTGGTTAGAAGAATTCTTCATCTAGTTGAATTTCAGCAGATAAGGGAGCGGTTACTTGAGAAGATATAGCTACAATAGAAGAATATGGAGGAGAGTTTTGATAAAAAGGCTAAGGAAGATGTTTTCCAAACAGGGGATCTTGTCTTAAAGTGGGATGATTATAGACAGGATAAAGGAAAGCATGGGAAATTTGACACATTGTGTAATGGACCTTTCATCATCACTCAAGTGCTGCAGAAAAACACTTTTCTCTTACATAATATGAAAGTTAATGAAGTATTTGGTGGCCCAGTCAATGGGCATTTTCTCAAAACCTATTTCTACTAAGGGTTTTTAAGCCTTCTCCATTGTAAATATTTTTTATTTTTTCAGTTTTAGTCTCATAATAACTCCATGCCCAATGGAACAACATTTTCACTTTTTTTTAAAGTTTTATAGGTGATAGGAAAGGAAACTAGTCTTGTGAGTCCTTGGATCTTCACAGGGAGGCTTCCATCCCCAATTAGAGCCAGATGTTATCTCCCAATAAAAATCTGTTTTTATTCTAGTCTTGGGTGATTTTTATAGTTGTTATCTCATGAGTCATTTAATAAAGTATTCCCTTCATAAGTCTAGTCAACAATGTGAGTCATGTCACATACGGTAAAAAATGACTAACTGGTTGTCATGGTCATTGTCCTAGGTTATTATGGGTCAAAATATAAGTCATTTATCTCCTATTGATGAGTCATGGGTCATATAAGTCGGTTTTTGTCTTTTTAAAATCCATCATATGTATCTCAAATCATGATTTGACCTTTATTTATCATTCCCTTTCATGATGGTGAGTTTGTAGCGCATCTGGGTACTTTTGTACTAGAGGCGCTACCAACTCATATCATGTTGTCAACGCAAAGCATCATTTCAGGGTATGGCGTGCTACAAACTCGGAGGGAAAAGGTCATGTTTTGAAATTTGAATTTTGCATGAAGAAAACTATTAAAAGGAGGTGTACCCGAGTTATTTTGACCATCATCAAAGCACTGAGGGTCTCTTCCATAGTTCATCTCACCATCAAAGGGTTTCAAGGTTTGCATACTTCAAATAAATCCCTTCTTCATTGAAATGTTTTTCCTCACCTTTTCTTATGCATAGATAATTGAAGCAGGCTCTCATTTCTCTCATGGCACCAAGGAAGGACCTCATTCCCAAGAAAAGGTCAGGCTCCCTGGTCAAATTTGAGCCTAAAGACACTTCATTAATCGAGCAAGATATAAATCACATCTGGAGGTATCAAGGGATTTTCTACAGAATTACAAGGGTGGAAAAATAAAACTCGGTCCAGTAGAAATCCATGTGACAATAGATATGATTGCTGAAGTGACAGAGATCCCTAGGACAGGGGAATAATAGTTCAAAGCAAAGAAAAATGAAAAGGAAGACTGATGCCAAGATATGCTCAGACCTGAACATAGAGGAGTTGATCTAGTGAAAGGTGTCCCTAGGAAATCGTTGATAGAAGACTATGACAAGTTGTTATTCATCATTCAAAGGTTTTTCACATGTGAAGAAAGATACATCTAGGTTTTGCAGTACCATTTCAAGCTCCTTCTCCATTTCACTGGTAAGAAAGAGATAGACTTATCCTTTTTCCTCTTCAAGAGTTTGAAAGGATGATTTCATTTGCACAAAGAAAACCTGAGAAGCTTCAAAAGTCTATCTTCCACCATGATATAATTAAACTTATAGTTCTTGAACAGTTGAAGAAGGAAGGGAAGGATTGGCCTACCTTCTTGTTTGTATCAAACTACCACATTGTTTTGCTTCATTATCCTCCTAAACACAAAGCCTCTAAGAAGAATATTGCAACACCTCCTATTGACTCCTATGTCCCTTCATCTGAGATACCACCTCCTATTGAGCCTCTTGCTCCCTCATTTGAAGTAGCACTAGATTTTGCCCCTTCTGCTCTTACTACTGAAATAGATCAACCTTTTGGTTCTACTATTCCCCCATGCATATGAAAAACATCAACCTTCTCAAAATCTTGTTTCTTCAAAACCCTCACTTGCCCAAGTCTATAGAAGAAATAAGAGAAAATAAAAGGCTCAAGAAACTGAAATTGAAGAACAAGTAGAACCTCTTGTAAAGCTCCCTCAGATGGAAATTTAAGGCAATCCCCCAATTATCCAAGCTTAAATTGACACACCTGTTCTCAAAAGGTCTTCAAGGAGGAAGCTTGTTTTAGCAGAGGAATCTATTCAAATTAGTTATATGGTAAAGCCTACTGCTAAGTTTCCAAAATTTAAAGCTTCCCCTCTTGAAAGGGAAGCATTGGAAGCCATAGTCCAGTTGAGAGACTCTCTTCCAGAGCCAACTTTAGGAATAGAGCAAGGACCTAGAGAGGTTTGGTCTCAATTGTTCAAGGAGGCAAACAGTCAGCTTAAAGAGGTCCAGGAAAAGAATCAGAAGTTACATCAAGAAAACATCACTTGGTAGACAATTGACAAGCCAAGTAAATGAACTGGAAGAGGAACGCAATCAGATGAAGAAAAACATCAGAAGAAAGAGGGTTCAGAAGAATCAATTGGCCAACATATACAAACAAAATCTTAGTCTAAGAGCAGAGAATAGAAGGCTAACAGAGCACTTATACTTGGACAAAAATATGCTTAGTAAGAAGAATTTGTCTATCTTCTTGAAGGTGATTGCCTCTTCTAGTTCTCCCAAGCTTGATGATTAATTCAAGATGTTTTAAAATTTTGTGTGATTGATGATAGATGTTGAAGCCATTTTTATGTTATCTTAAAGGGGGATATTTATGGTATATGTGTTGAGACGAAGTCTAAATAGTCTCTTCTCGGCATTAATATGTTTTCTCCAAGACAAGTCTTCACTTACAAAAACATTTTGTCACAAATTTTGAAGTTTTCAGGGCTACAAAGGTTATATCATGAATTATCAGGCCTAAATTGACTCCTTTCAGCACCTATTTCACTCTTCAAATCGATTGTTCACTCAATGTGTCCTAAAACAGTATCCTACAACCAGTTGGTAGCACGAAGCAGGGTTCCACAATGCATTGCACTGCAAACTCGTCAAAGCTCTGTGTATGAAAGATTCGGTCAAAGTCCGACCTGATTTTTAGCAGTCAAAGATTCGTGTTAGTGCTCCAACTGTCAAAGGTTGATAATGATGGTCTCCTACACCCGTTAGGAAGATCAGGTGGAGCTAAAGTCTTGGGATTAGGATAGGATATCTATCCCTTGAAAATAGGATCTGAAATCCTATCTTTTGTAATCTTGTGGATTTCCTTTAAACAAGTGTCATTGAGATCCACCCTTTGAGGATATGACAACCATATTGTAATCACTATTTAAGCCCATAGAGGCATCACTATTAAGGGTTCAAACTTGAATTCTCATATGTACTCTTTGTGATCTATACCTTTTTGAATATATCATGGAATGATAAGTTTCTGCCATTCGATGTTGTTCAGACTTTCTTCTTACCTTTCATTTTTGTACCTGTGAGCTTGATATATTGTTCATTTCCATGTTTATTATGTGATTGATAATTTCCTTAATATCTCTGCATAAATAAACATAGATTCATACGTCATTTGTTATTTATACTTGACTTGTCACTGTTAGGACCCAGAAATGTCCCTTTTTCACTATACCTTTTTCTCATTCAACCTTATCATTTCTATGCTAAAATGCCTAATATAATGTTTTCCAAGACCCTTTTTCCCAAGGTATGAATCATTGATTTTGCTTTTGTATTCTTATTCACTTAACATGTTTGATTGGTAGCATTTTTCATATTTTATCCATGATGTTCAACTAATGATCAAAATGTGTAGAACAACCAAGTTTTAAAGAAAGATCATTGTTGTTACACCAGTTGTTACAGTTGTGCGCCAGTTCTGCATGTTGTTACACGACTACAGCAATTGCACACCTTTCTTGGAAGTTGTTACACCTGCTGCAACAAATGCCCATCGATCCTAGAAGCTGGTATATCATTCAAATATGAATCCTGAAGACTGATCCTCAAGGCTGTTACACGTTTTGGCTCACACTGGTGATCAAGATCATTTCCAGATTTTGTGAAGATGAAAGATCTTTTATATCATACGAACATCTTGAGAATATCCTATTCTCAAGGCTGTTTTGAGTCTGTTTTAACTAAATGTCTCTGTCTTTAAATAAGAGAGCTTTTGTAACCATTGGTAGACAATATTAGCTGTGGAACAGAGAGTGAAGTGAAGCATTTTGTATCTGAACAATTTCGCAATTTAATAAAGAAAGTGATTTGAGTTTCTCTAACCTACTATAGTATTTTCGAGTAGATTCAGTGAGAAAGAAAGGGCCCACCTTACTCACAGACTCCCCTCTGTTTTGAGTTTTAGACTAACTGTTTGATTTGTGTGAGTTATATGTTTAGCATTTCTAGAATACATTTGTTGTTACAGTTCAGTCCCTCTCTGTTAAATGCACATTAGTGTGTCTCATGAGAGTTAGAGTCAATTGTTGTATACTGCTGGAGAATTTCTTTGAAAGTTAATTCATTTTCTGCATTAGAGTAAATATTTGTTTTCAAGCAAAAGTAAATAGAAGTTTGAATTCCCTTTCTGCAATTAAGTAGACTCCCTTTCAGCAATTAGCACAGAACTTCCTTCTGCAAGATTAATATATAAAATTAGAATAGATTAGATAATCCAGGATTCTTATACACTCATCAAATTCTACTCCTGGAAATTAGATTTCAATTATGAAAGTGTGATTTCAATTCTGCAACAATAGATCAGAACTCCAGTTGTGTCAGCAACTTGTGTTAGTGTTCATCTTTTCAATTATGTTTATTTTAGTGTTAATTTACCTTACTACAATTGATTAGTGTTTTCTTTCATAATCTAGCATAGACTGTGCATAATTATCTTGAAATAACAAAACTTCTTTGGGTTTGACAATTCATATTGAACACCTTAATTATCTATTTATTTAGACAATTAAAGTGCCCAACATTTTGGCATATTGCCGGGGAAGATAATTATAGATCCTTGTAAGCACATTAGTTTTATTTTCTTAGGAATGAGTAGTCTGCATGAATTGAGGAACAATAGGACATATCCCCAAAAATACTAACCCTACAGGTACCAGAGGACGTGGTGGAAGTAATCTTGCACCATGAAGGCCAACCTTTGTTGATGAGATTATATCCAGATCATATTCTTCTTCAGGATCTATCTTTCGCCCTTCAAATCCTCCAAGAAGACATATTCCTCAGACATCATAACTACCCCATTTTGAACCATCGTTTTCATCAGGGGCTGAAGCTGAATATTTTTCACCAACAAGTCAGCATGCAACACTAGAGAATATTGAAGATCAAGAAAGTGTAGCTCGGAACAACGAAAATCCAGAGGAAGTTGTTTATCAAATCAATGGACAGTTAGTCACTAAAGAGGAGTGGGACATTTTTCGTATTGATTGGATAGAAAGAGCACGTATGGAAAATCTAGGAGATAATGAAGAAGAGTTCCACCGTGAGAATCCAACGAACAATGAAGATCGGGTAAATGATGGAAATACTATATCTATCTTGGTCTTTCCTATTACTAATATTCCAACAAGAATAGCTCATATGAAGAACATACCTCTCTCATCCCTGCCAAATTTCCATGGATTATCTACTGAGGATCCAGATGAGTTTCTGTTTGAATATGATATTTTGTGTAGAAGCTATGACTACATTACCATTGTGCAGAAGCTTAAATTGTTTCTAGCTACATTGAAGGGTAACGCATTAAGATGGTGCATGAGCCTTGGAGGAGAGAATATTTCAACATGGGGACAAATGAGGAAACTTTTCCTGAACAAGTACCAAGATTACTGCCGAATGAGGGAACGAAGAGAGGAACTGTTCAAGATGTCTCAGAAGGAGGATGAGACCCTTGAATATTTTGTGGAGTGACTCTGGTATAATCTACAAAGGTCTGGACATCCGGATGTGAGTAAGGACATTATAAAAAATATTTTTATAAAAGGAGTTAGAGATGATTGTTTAGATATGTTGAATATGCTTGGCAAAGGAGATATATCTAAGGAATCCTATGAAGACATTATAAATCTTTGTAAGAGATGATCTCGAGGATATACAAGGAATAAGTCAGCTACCAGGGATACCAATTTTTCAAGGGTACAGAAATCAACCAATGGAGGGGAAACAAGAGCAGAAATAGGTAATCTGTTAGAAGATTTCAAAACAGAAATGATTAACTCTTTTGCTTCACAAATTGACACTGTGCAGGTCAAACAGAAAAAATCAAAATCAGATTAGGTATTGTCCATTTTCTGTTTGAAATGCAAAAAGAAACATCCACTAAGGGAGTGCCCACTAAACAATGTCCAGGTATGTCTTATTTGTGAATTAGATCATACCACTAACCAATGTCCCTCCCTACCAGGTGTAAAAGCATAAATGAAGGCGACTAATGAGGAAGCGGAGGCTATTTATCTAATAACATAGAGAAGACAATGGCAGCAATGAGGTCATGGTACACACCCTCAATTATCTCTTGTAGCACTTAATTATTGGAATAATGTGAACAATCAGCTTCAATATGCCCAGATGAATGCCCCCCCTCCAAATCAAATGCCACCTCCTTATTAGGATCCCAATGCATGGGTACCTATGCCCCAACAACAGAATCATCATGGAAACTGGACCCCATATTGGAGAGGCCCTCAAAAACATCTTACTTATCAAAACCCTCACCATCAGAACCCCTATCAACAATAGTTCCAACCCCAATACCAGCAGCAACAGCTGCAGTTACCTCCCAATGCCCCACAAAAAAATCCTCCCTTACGACCTCAGATACCTATGCAACCTAACCCAAATCCAAATAATAAGGTCGTTCAGAATATTGATATACACAGTGTGCCAACTCTGTCTATTACCCCTATGCCTTGTGATGAGATAAAATTAAGATCAGGGAGAATAGTCGAGCCAATAATTGAAGATGCTCCATCTTCATAATCAAACAAGGAATCAGGGGAAAAACCATATGCTGATACAGAGGAGATTGAAAAACCTATCATAGAATTAGCAGAACCCCCATTCCCTGAAAGATTGGAAATTGCCAAAACTGTGGAATTACCATCCTTCAATCTCTTAGGAGAGTTGCAAAATCTGCATGTTAAAATTCCACTATTGCAAGCGATTAAGGATGTCCCTATTTATTCGAATATTGTGAGAGACCTCTGTATCAAAAAGCCAAGAAGGAAACCTAAGGATCCTCTCATAGTACACGTAGTGGGAGAATTGTTTGAACTGATGTTAGGCAAAACCCCACCTATTAAATATGGCGACCCAGGAAACCCTATAGTCATTGTCAAAATTGGACAGACATTTATTCTCGATGTGTTAGTTGATTTAGGGGCGTAAATTAACATTATGCCAATAGAGACGACGCAATTGTTGCAACTCAGACAACAAGTCTGTCCTACTCCTATTTTTTTAGAGTTAACTGATCATTCTACTATTAAACCAGAAGGAGTAATCGATGATCTAGTTCTTTCAGTTGATTCATGGGAGTATCCTGTTGATTTTGTCGTATTGCAACCTAAAACCCGTCTGGGGGGTCATCCTCTAATTCTAGGAAGACCATGGTTAGCTACAGCTGGCGCTTTCAGTGGTTGTAGATCTGGTTCAATGACCATCTCTGATGGTTATGATACCAAGAAACTTACCCTTTATCCTCATGCTACAAACAATGTGGAACCTAAAAATTCTTTATGGATGGACCTTGAGGATGAAAGTGCTCTGCCCGTGCTAACCATAGGAAAAGCCCTGAGTTTCAAACACGAGACAGAGGATGAGCTAATCAATAGCTTTATCTATGACCCCTTTGTTGTTACACAAAACATGTATCACTGATTCAGTAGAATATTTGACCCTACTGCCCAGGAAGGAGTGAGCCTAGAGATGTTCTCTGAAACTGTTGTAAACCAAGTTAATTAAGCTGTAACAGTAGATACTGAAACAACTGAATTATTTCCTAAAGTCATTTCTAAGAGCATCGTTGTAGAAATTGAACCTGGAAAAACCCTGAACATAAATCATGATTTATCTTCTGCTGAAACTAAACGTTTGATGAAGTTATTGATTGAACATAAAGAGGTATTTTCCTGGGATTACATGGATATGAAAGGAATTTCCTCTTAACTATGCACCCACCATATATAAATTAAGGAAGAAAGCCGACCCATTTTCTAAGCCCAAGGGAGGATGAACCCTGATATTAAAGAAATTGTTAAGGAAGAACTCCAGAAACTTCTAAATGTCGGATTCATCTACCCTATATTAGACAGCGAGTGGGTTTCACCTTTGGTTATTGTGCCTAAAAATAATGGTAAATGGAGATTGTGTGTGGACTATAGAGCCCTGAATAAGGCCATGTAGAAGGATCATTTCCCTCTGCCATTTATTGATCAGGTTCTAGAAAACCTATCTGGGAATAAGTTTTTCTCTTTCCTAGATGGCTTTAGTGGCTATAACCAGATTACCATTGCTCCATAGGACCAAGATAAGACCACCTTTACCAGCCCTTGGGGTACATTTTCCTACAAGGTTCTCCCATTTGGCTTGTGTAATGCACCAGCCACTTTCCAGAGAGCTATAATTGGTATTTTCTTTGATATGGTGAATGATTGTATGGAAATATTCATGGATGACTTTACACCTTATGGTACTGATTTCGATGAAGCTTTAGCTAATCTGGAAAAAGTACTCAAAAGATGCATACAGTCTCATCTTTCTCTAAGTACAGAAAAATGTCATATGATGATGAGTGAAGGTGTGGTCCTAGGATACTTCATTTCTTATGAAGGAATTCGGGTAGACCCAGCCAAAATCCAAGTAATTTTGGACATTCCAACTCCATCAAATCAGAAAGAGGTAAGAAGATTTTTAGGGCATGCTGGATATTACAGGAGATTCATTAAAAAAAAATCCAAGCTTGCCTCTCCCTTGTTTTTTCTATTGACAAAATATGTCGACTTTAGTTGGACTGACAATTGCGAATTGTCTTTTGTAGATCTAAAACAGAAATTGCCCATAGCTCCCATTTTGAGAGGGCCCAATTGGGCTCTGCCATTTCACATTTCTTCAGATGCCTCAGATATTGCAATTGGTGCATTTCTTGGGCAACAGGAGGACAAAGATCCCTATGCTATCTACTATATCAGCAATATCATGGTTCTTGCTGAGTAAATTATATAGTTACAAAAAAAGAATTCTTGGCAGTAGTTTATGTTATCAATAAATTCATGCATTATCTCACTGGTTATTCTACTTTTATTCATACTGATCATTTAACAATTAAATATTTGATGAATAAACCTATTACTAACGCCCGAGTAACAAGATGGTTGTTATTACTACAAGAATTTGACATCACTATAGTAGATAGACCAGGAAAAGAAAWKGTGGTTGTTGATTTTCTCTCAAGATTGAATATAAATGATGATAATTCACATGTAGATGATTCATTTCCAGTATCTTCTCACTCACCTTGGTATGCAAACATTGCTAATTATTTGGTTGCAGAGAAGGTACCTCCCCATATATCTCCCCAAGAAAGAAGGAAGATAATTCAGAAGAGTGCTCGGTATAGTTGGATAGGGGGATATCTTTTCTACACAGGCCTAGATCAACAAATCAGGAGATGTGTGAGAGATGATGAAGTTTATGATCTTCTTAAATCTTTCCATGATGGCCCTTGTGGGGGTATTTTTGTTGATAAAAGGACTAGGCATAAAACTTTAAGGATGGGCTATTTTTGGCCCACAATATTTTAAGGTGCAAAGAAGTATGTCCAAGCTTGTGACAATTGCCAATGAATAGGTCAGCCAAATCATAGGGATGAGATGCCTCTCCAGCCTCAAGTGGTGTTAGAGCCTTTTGAGAAATGGGCCATAGACTTTGTAGAGCCCATTAACCCACCTTCTAATCAGAAATTCTATATATTGGTTTGCACAGATTAGATGACCAAGTGGGTAGAGGAAAAAGCACTCATCAGGGCCTCAAAAGAAGTTGTCTTAGAATTTTTGTTTGCAGATATCTTTGTTAGGTTTGGAGTTCCCAAAGAGTTGGTAATTGATGGGGGACCACCTTTCACATCACATAAGTTTGAAGCCCTACTCAATAAGTATCATGTTTTGCATAGAACAGCTTCTCCATACCATCCCCAAGGTAATGGGAAAGTGGAAAGTACAAACAAAGTAATAGAAGCCATTCTTACTAAGACAGTCAGGGAACATCGTATGGATTGGTCTGATAGATTGCATGAAGCTCTATGGGCTTATCGAACCACTTGGAGGAACACAACTAGTTTTTCTCCTTATGAACTTGTATATGTGAAGAGCCCTATTTTTCCCATTGAGTTCGAGATCAAATCCCTCAGAACTACATCAACAGTCAATCTAGACTTGACTATGGTAGAGAAGACTTGACTATGGCAGAGAAGGCTAGACTGTAGTAGCTAAATGAGTTGGATGAGAAGCGTTTGGACGTTATTCATCAAACCATTGTGATTAAACAACAAAGAACCAAGTGGCATGACCGAGTCATCAAGAAGAAGTTATTCAAAAAAGGAGATTGGGCTCTATTGTATGATTCGCGCTTTAAAGAATTTCAGGGTAAGCTGCGTACAAGATGGTTGGGACCTTATGCGGTAGACATTGTTTTTCCCAATGGGACATTCAGATTGATCACTATTGATGGATCCAATACACAATTACTTGCAAATGGCCATCACTTGTGCCTGTATCAGAGTCCACTTTCCAAAGCAGAATTTACATCCAGATGTACAGCTGATACAGATTATCAATTTTTAAAGGAAAAGGAGCTTGCTCCTTCCCCTTTTAAACCTTAGAACTTTTTGCTTTTCAATAAAACCTTGTATATAAATAAACTCTGTGAATTTGAATTTTTCTGTTTTTGCTCAAAATTTTTATGTTTTTCTAATAAATTCAGCCTAGAAGGGTGTCAGGCAGTTACTTGTGTGCAAATGGATTGATGAACAACAAGGTAGATTACAATGGAAGGAGCCAAAGGATTAGTTTATGGAAGTTGAAAAACTTCCTAAAAACTAAGTGATTCTGTGTTCGGCCGGGTTACATGTTGTTACGCCTCTTTTCGACAAAATGGTCACTTTACATGCTATTACACCATTTTCCCGACTATTTTGTCGTATATGTTGTTACACTCTTTTCCATCAAATTGGTCGATTTACATGTTTCTACACCTAATTCCAACATTCCGGCCAAAATACATGTTGATACACCTATCGATATTATTCCTTTTCGCTATTTTACATGTTGCTTCACCCATTTTTCGCATTTCTTCCATTTTTCCATGTTGATACTCCATCAATCTTTTTCGCTATGTTATCTTTCCATGTTGAAACACTGTTGTTTTTTCATTTTTGCTTCTATCTTTTCCGCTCTCTCCGTCAAAAGAAGTTGCTTCATCATTAATTGAATCCACATCCGTAGATTTCCAACTGGTCGACCAAAGAAAGGACTCCACCTATGCTCCACTTGTCATATAATTATTTCTCACGTTCCAGAGCCATCTTTCAACATTACGGCTATTCCACGCAAATCATATGGCGGTTGTATAGTGTGTTTATTCCACCAGATCGGTTTGTGTGGTAAGTTCTGAGATATGTGACTAATCCTACGTGTCAAAGTGATGTAGATATGGAAGCAAGCTTTAATGTTTACCTGCCAATTGTCCTAAATTAGTTACACCATGAGCCAATCAGATTAGTTGGGGGGGGAAGAAAATCTCAGCCATCAAAATCCCATTTTATATGCACCTCCGCCACCTTTCGACCATGATTATTTTCAATGAGACACCATGTTATTTATGAAATCCTCATTCAAACTTGTTGTGTCTTTGGTTTAGGTGTTGGTCTCTCCTCCTTTGTTCATGTTTAGACTCTAAAACGACGACATGGGAGGATCATCTGTGAGATATGAACCGGAAAATTTGGATGCATTGCTACTATACCCAGATGTTTACGAAAAATTCCTGCAGGCTAGACGGATTTATTATTTTGAGAAGCTGCAGGGGTTTAATGAAGCAGAGGCATTGGAGTTCAATCAGAAAATCACAGAAGGGTAATCGATGATGCACGGGGTGAGGATTCTAGTGACAGAGGAAACTGTGGTTGCTGTGACAGGGTTGTCGACCACAGGAAAAAGGTGGTTTAGCAGAAAAGCACATATTCTCGAAGCACGGAAGGGTTTTCTCGTGGACGATGAGCAATTTCAGACCAAGGGACGAGGTGTAGATGTAAGTTCCTTACCAAAACCATGGGGGAAGGTATCAAATTTTATAAAAAGGTACATTACATGCGAGGGACGATATGAAGTAGTTTATTTTTCTGATTTTATCCTACTGTCACATTTAAGACATCAGAAGCTAATAAACATCCCTTATTACCTTCTTCATTCCTTACATAATATGTCTCACTTTGTCAAGAAATCAAAGAATCCCAAGAATTTTCTTTCCAATCACAGACTGATAGGGTTGTTGATTCGAAAAGGAATGGGAATTCCTAATGACCTGTTACCTGAAGTGAAAGGACAGCCAAATTATGTGTCATTGTTACATCCAACCTAGAACAATTAAACCCAATCCCAGGAACAAGTCATGAGCCTCAGCCCTCGACTGTACCAGCAGTTAAATCCCCCACTGTAATTGCCCGTAAGTCGACTCAGAGAAGCAAATGGAAAACCAGAAGCAACTCTAATACCACTTAGAAAATCATTGACAGAGTTGAACCAGAACATCTAAACCCTATGCCTGCAGTTGTGATTGAACAAGCAGTTGACAACGCAATCCCTGGACCAACTCATGAGCCTCATCCCTCAGCTGCAACAACTATTGTTGAAGAAATCCCTCCTACTCCTAAAGCTAAGAAAAGGAGAACCCTTGCTTCTGTCTCTACTTTACCTAGGAGGAGCACTAGGTCAGCGAGGTCTACTGCAATAGCAGTTACAGCCCCCACTGTAACAACTAGTACGTCAACTTCATCTCTTGTTGAACCATACGCACCTCAAAAATCTCTTGTTGTTATGACAGAGTGTCCTGACTTTGCTGATGCTCAGACCCTACCCAATTTTGACATCAATAATACAAACATGAGTGCGCCGCAAATTGATCCTATAGAGATATGTATACAAGGTTTTACCTTGTGCAAGGAACTTCAAGAAACCATTTTGTCAATGCAGGCTGAATGTAAACAAATTGTAGCAGAATCATCGACTTCGCTTGATGATTATGTGCATCACTCGTCGAGTGATGAAGTATATATTATACAAGACCCCGGCATTCCAGATTTTTCTCCTTGTCTGGTTTTTGAAGAACGCCCCCCTTCTCCTAAAGAAAAGAAAAGGAAAAACCTTGTTTTTGTCTGTACTTTACCGAGGAGAACTAGGTCATCGAGGTCTACTGAAGCAGAAGTTGGATGGAAGAATATGGAACAGGAAATACCCATTCTTCGTCCATTGTCCTCCGTTGATAAAGACGTGATTGTTACACAAGAACTAGTCAACATTATTGTCACACAAGAACCAACCTCTTCCCAGAACTTAGTTGTTACACAAGAACCAGTTGCCCAGGAAGAGACTATCACACAAGAACCAGTCATGCCAGAATTAGTTGTGACACAAGAACCAACTGCCCAGGAAGAGATTGTCCCACAAGAACCAGTCATGCTGGAATTAGTTGTTACACAAGAACAGTTATCATGAGTGTATCTTCCACACAAGAACCAATTACACAAAATAGTGAGGATGTGCCACTTGCTCATCTATTTGCTTAAATTGAGAAGAAGATAAAGCATACAGAAAATTCCAGAATTACTAAACTAATGAAGGAAAATGAAATCCTCAAAGCAGAGTTGGATTCCCTTAAGAAGGAATTGCAAGTCACTCGACAGAAAAAACCCAGACAAGATAACCTTGGATATATTAGCACTGACAAAAGCTATTATGACTCAAAATAAAAAGCACATGTGCTAGGAATGTGGTAATATTTATTTTCAGGCAGGGTATAAAATAGTGAATGTACCAGTCACTGGTCATGATGAAGAACCGGCCAAATTCTCAGTCAAGAAGGAATAAGTATTGCATGTATGCCAACGTGTAGGCATCGATGGATGGGACTCAGGTTTCATTTTCCCAGTTTTTGGATGCCTCATTCAGAGTATACACAGGGGTCAAACGTCTCAAAAGATGTCGTTTGGAGATGGTAAGGAGCTATGGATTCAGACTTGCAGATGAAGAATCTCATGCCAGTTTTGTCTTAGCAATTTACACTAGAGGAGTCACTTCCCTGACTCAGATTCATAATAAGGCTTGAATGTGGATTGCATGAGGACATGCAATGTCTTCAGTTGGGGGGGATGTTAGGACCCAAAAATTTCCCTTTTTCACTATACCTTTTTCTCATTCAACCTTATTATTTCTATGCTAAAATGCCTAATATAATGTTTGCCAAGACCCTTTTTCCCAAGGTATGAATCATTGATCTTGATTTTGTATTCTTATTCACTTAACATGTTTGATTCGCATTGTTTCTCGTATTTTATCCATGAATGTTCAACTAATGATCAAAACGTGTAGAACAACCAAGTTTTGAATAAATATCATTGTTGTTACACCAGTTGTTACAGTTGTGCGCCAATTCTGCATGGTGTTACACGACTACATCAATTGCACACCTTTCTTAGAAGTTGTTATACCTGCTGCAACAGATGCTCACCAATCTTGGAAGATGGTATATCATTCAAATCCCAATCCTGAAGACCGATCCTCAAGGCTGTTACACGCTTTGTCTCATGCTGGTGATCAAGATCATTTCCATATTTTGTGAAGATGACAGATATTTTATATCATACGAACATCTTGAGAATATCTGATTCTCAAGGTTGTTCTGAGTCTGTTTTAACTAAAAGTCTCTGTCTTTAAATAACAGAGCTTTTGTAACCATTGGTAGACAATATTAGCTGTGGAACAGAGAGTGAAGTGAAGCATTTTGTATCTGAACAATTTGGTGATTTAATAAAGAAAGTGATTTGAGTTTCTCTAACCTATTGTAGTCTTTTCGAGTGGATTCAGTGAGAAGGAAAGGGCCCATCTTCCTCACAGACTCCCCTTTGTTTTGAGTTTTAGATTAACTCCTTTGATTTGTGTGAGTTATTTGTTTAGAATTTCTAGAATACATTTGTTGTTACAGTTCAGTCCCTTTCTGTTAAATGTGCATCAGTGTGTCTCATGATAGTTAGAGTCAATTGTTGTATACTGTTGGAGAATTGCTTTGAAAGTTAATTCCCTTTCTGCATTAGAGTAAATATTTGTTTTCAAGAAAAAGTAAATAGAAGTGTGAATTCCCTTTCTGCAATTAAGTAGACTTCGTTCAGCAATTAGCATAGAACTTCCTTCTGCAAGATTAATATAGAAAATTAGAATAGATTAGATAATCTAGGATTCTTATACACTCATCAAATTCTACTCCTGGAAATTAGATTTCAATTATGCAAGTGTGATTTCAATTCTGCAACAATAGATTAGAAATCTAGTTGATTCAACAACTTGTGTTAGTGTTCATGTTTTCAATTTTGTTTCTTTTAGTGTTAATTTACCTTATTGCAATTGATTAGTGTTTGCTTTCATAATCTAGCATAGACTGTGCACAATTATCTTGCAATAACAAAACTTCCCTGGGTTTGACAATTCATATTGAACACCTTAATTATCTATTTATTTAAACAATTAAAGTGTCCAACAGTCACATACATTATTGATGAATGTGGTATTGTTGATATAATTAGTTTTTTGCATTCATCTCAGTTAACAACTTTCTTAGCAGTACCCTTTTGGTGGCCTTGTTTTGTCCTGATTTATCCAAACCTATATTCAATTGGAGATTGAGTGTGTGAGGTATTCACTTTGTTCCTTTTTCTAATTACATCTTTAATCATTCTGATAAAGTTACCAGGCTCTCTTGAGCTTCAACCTAAAGAGACTCCTGGAGTGATAACAGGCCCCATGTCATCATGATTGATATCCAATTTGTATGTAATGTATGAAAAGTCGAGCAATATATGGTTGTATGAAAAGGAATAAAGAGATGCTCATAATACCTTTCCCACGTGGGATAAAAGACAAATAAATAAAGAAATGGAGGAGAGGAGAACTGGAGAGAAGCTAAAGCGTTGGGGATGCATGACCATCCAATTATCCTCCCATTTGACTCAACATTCTATATAATGTATCCCCACAATGATAAAGGGGTTATTTGGATATGAATTATGTAAAGAGGTTGCCCAGATGTTACTGAGGAGAATAGACATGTACCAGAGAGCCTATAACTTTCCCATTGCTAAATAAATAAGAGCTTGGTAAAAACCAAAAGAATGTTGGTTTTCTCATTTGGGTTTCCAGGATAAAAATGTGAATATATGTGTGATGATTGTCGTGGTTTATGTTTGATTAGAAATGGTTAATTTCTAAACTGTAATGTAATGGTCGTCTGTGTATATTCTAGAGACGATAAATTTGTATTGTTATTGTATGAGCATGTTTTATATTAAACTGGTTCTCAGTGTGTAAATACACTAGACAAACAACTCTTTAATTGTAGTTGTGCAATGAATTCAGAAGTTGGAAATTGACGACCCTCCTTCCAGATCCGTTGTTATTCATTCAAGGGTTTATAATTTTGTTTTCAGTTGTTGAGCTCATTCTCGGCCTTGTTGGGATTTCTTCCTTTGGTCATAAATCATAAACATCGTATATATCTAATTTTAGGTTTTTTGGGGCGTTCATTAGCTTCCCACAAACAATATCCATGTTTTTTCAAACTTGCCTATTACCAAATTCATCTAAAGCATTTTCCTCCATCATTGTATGCCAAATCGACTTCTGAAACGTTATTGATTGTCAACGAACACTAAAATGAACCTGCAAACACTTTTTATTTGTCGGGAGATATTAAAATTGATTCCCCTACATTTTTATGCATTGTGGGTTACCCAAATTCATTCCAAAACATTTTCTGACATTACTGGTGAGTAAATTCTCCCTTAGACATTCCTTACATCTGATGGTCACTAAAAATTTCACTTGTTCTCCCTTTTGGTCGAATTTCCTTCCACATTTGATCGGTAGACATCTCTTGGTCAAATCGACTTGGATAAATTCGACTTGAGTAATTTCAACTTGAGTAATTACAACTTGAATAATTTCGACTTGCATTTCCAGACTCAATTTTTCTTCGACCCAACTTGCATTTCCCGATTCAATTTTTCTTTGACCCGAATAGCAACTCTTGACTCAACTTGAATCATTATTTCTTTATGGCTCGACTTGGGAGTGATTGTTCAAGATTTTTTTTCCGACATCTAAATAACCATAGTTATAATTATTTTAATAGAGAATTCCATGTTGGTGAGACAGATAGGCTATAAGCCTCCCGTTTATAGATCATCTTACCATTTTCGCTATAATAGTTTTTCTAGAATGAATCAGATAGCGAAAATTGGAGACTATTGAGAAGAAATATCAAAGTACTCGTGGTAAAAAATTTAGCTTCTGGGTCATTGTATTTTTGGAGATACACTCTGTGGAAGATAGGGTTTTTTACTAGTCTTAAACAAGTGTTTCAAGTAAAACAATCATAACTTCTTCATAGAGGAACCAAATTCCATGAGACTAATTTCTGTGGAAATATAACAATCTTTAGTATCTTGTGTGTGATTTTTAGAATTAGATATCAAATATTGAGCATGGGGCATGTTGTACAAGTTCGATCTCTAGAATATGCTAAAATCAAGAAGGTTTTCCATTTTCGCTATAACTTTTGTTCTGAGAAGTTTCAGACTCTGAAATTTTGAGATGGAAGAAAGATCTCAAAGAATTTGTGGTTAAAATTTAAGACCTTTATTAATTAAAAGTATAGAGTTATGATTGTTGAAAGTTAGGGTTTGTGACTAATCCAAAACTAGTCCCTCGGGACTGAGGTAAAGTTTGATGAATATGTTACTCTCTTGTTGTTGAAGTTGAGGAAGAGATACAGGTCTGTAATTTTGCGTATCAAGTCTACTAGAGGATCATAGGTATGATTTAAATGTGTTATTGAGGGTTATGTTCATTGTACATGCTTGAGGCATGTATTGATGATGATGGTACATGATATGGTACACCTTTGTGATGATAAGATACATTGTTAGAAGTCTATCTTGGCTATATTGGTATCTAGTTTGGTATATGTCATGGTGATGTTATCACATGCTTGAGGCACATATTATGGTACTTATTTGAGACACATCATTGATTATATATTATGGTACATGGTGTATGGCGTGATTGAGACATATCATGAGTGATATGGTATATTCTTGATGCATATCTTGGTGATGTTATGGTAAAAGATTAGTGATGATAGTACATGTTGAGACACATCTTGGTGATGTTATGGTTCATAGTTTGATACTTATTTTGGCTCATGGTTGAGGCACATATCTTGATGATGATATGGTACATTGTTAAAGGAACTTCTTGGTGATCTTGGTATGTGATATGGTACAGGTTTTAGTACATGATTGATGCATGGTTGATGTACGGTATGGTATAGGTTGTTGTACATGGTTGATACATGGTATGGTACATGTTGATGCATGGCATGGTATTGGTTGATGTACATGATTTGGTGATGGTTTTGGTAGCCATGTGAGTGGATCTAGTTATAGTTGGTTGTTGATGGTATATCAGTGACAGAGAAAGTGGCGTGGATTGTGACAGGTTGGATGATTTGTTGATCATCAGTTACAGGTTGATGAGACAGTGACAGTGGTACAAGTGGATGTGATAGTGACAATGATTGGTCGGTTGATGTATCAGTGATTGTGGTAGTTACAGGTTGATTAGTGGTAGTGGCAGTGATTCTACACTTATATTTCAAGGTGGAAGGACGGGGCAAGGAAAGGGGGTCATAGCCTCCTTCTGGTTGGTGTCGAAGAATTCATGGAGTTGGAGCTTCCTTCAGGTTGGTTCCTATAAATTAGGGAGTCCTAGCCTCTGGTTGTTGTCAGATAATTCATGGATTTGGATCTTCCTTCATGTTGGTGCCTGTAAATCCGAGGGCCATAGCCTCCTTCCGGTTGGTGCTGGAGAACTCAGGGAGTTGATGCTTCCTTCAGGTTGGTTCCTGTAAATCAGGGAGTTGGTGCCTCCTTCCAGTTGGTGCTGGAGAATTTGGAAGTTGGTGCTTCCTATGAATTCATTATTGATATATATAAGAAATAATTCCATGGTTTTCTACCATTTGGGTTTCCACATAAATTTTGGTGTACTGTGTATATGATGTGATATTGTTGAATTGTATTGCTTATGGTTATATGTTCATGATATATTGAATGCAACCATAAATTATGTACTGTTGATAAATTTGAAGATTATATATTGTCATTGAAAGTGGTAAAAAGTGTTAATAGTGATTCACCCCCCCCCACCCCCTCTCAATATTCCAACAATTGGTATTATAGTAGGTCCTTCATGAAATTGTATAACCATTGGAAGGTAGATCATGGAGAGAAACAATTTGTATAGGAATGGAATACCAYAGTTTGAKTTTCAKAATGGTATGAAGTATGAGATGTRGAGAAAAAGAATGAAAACATTTTTACATGCATAGGGATATGATGTTTGGTACTCAATTGTTATAGGATACACCAATTTAAAGAAACTGAAGACTGTAACCAAGAAAGAATCGAAAAGGAACAACAAAATTGCGATGTATTTCATCATGGAAGGATTACCTAACGGCAAAAGTGAAAGTGGGACAATTCTCATCAGCCAAAGAACTTTGGGATAAATTACAGAATTCCTAGTCAAAGGAATATCACCTAGAGCATGAAGATGAAGGAGATGTTGAATTAGTATGGGAAGAAAGAATCTCATCAGGTCAAACAAATTTAGAAGAAGAAAATTATGAGAGACACCTAACCACTGATTTAGAAAAGTTGGTCAAAGAAAGAGAGAAAAACAAGTCACTCGAGGAAGAATTGATCAAGATAAAAAGGGAGCCTCAAAATCCCAGCTCCGAAGAAGTCCAGCAAATGATTACAAACCTAAAAGTCCAAGTAGAGAAATCCAGAAGGATTGATGAAGCATGCAAAATTTAGTTGGAAGAAAATAATTTTTTGGAAGAAGAAATAGTAGCACAAAGAAAGGAAGCAACGAAGAGAGAAAATATTTTGACTAGCCATCTCAAGGAAAGATTTGAGGACTTAAATAAACTTGAAGTATAATTCAGTCAACGGGAAAGAAGACTTGAAGAAGAAATTGTCTCCTTGAAGACCTAACTTGAAGAAGCAAAGAGAAAGGAAGAATTCATGAAGATCCAGATGATGAAAAAATAAGAAGAATATGTGAAGCTTGAAGAAGAAGTTATTACATTAAGAGTTAAAGTTGACAAGCTTAGCAAGAACACTAAAGAGGGAGAAAGATCCACATCATCAGTAAAGAAAGTGAAGAGAAATGTTTGCTAGAAAGAAATAATGAACAAAAGACTAAGAGTTATGTAGAAGTCATCAAAGTTCCTACTAAGAAGGAAGAATGTGAACCTTCAAAGAAGAACATTCTAGAAATGAAGAAAAATCAAGAAGAAGATTACAAAAGAGACAGGTTTTAAAGAATACCCTCCACATTCAAGTATCAAAGAAGTTTCAATCATTGTGAAGGAAACAACAGAAGAGAAGATCGTGATCAACCAAGGCATGAATTCATAAGGATTAGATCACAAATAAGATCATTCACTACCATGTATGAAAGTTTTTTTTATGGTCATTGTTTTATTTGTACTAAACTTGGACACAAAGTTGCAGATTGTAGAGATTATGGAAGAAATGGTCAAGCAAGAAATGCATATGTGATTCCATACAATAATGAATGTTACAAATGCCATAACTATGGACATATATCTCGTGATTGTAAAAGAATGATGGATACTTCTATGAAAGAGAACATTGATATTAGATATAAGAAGGTTTGGAAAAGAAAACAAGAACATGTAAAGGAAGAACAACTTAATGAAGAACACCCAGAAGTCATACTCTCACGATTGGAAATAGTACAAGATCAAGATAAATCTACAGACAAAAAGGAAGATGGCAGATACATGAAGGTTTGGAGAAGAAATTAAAAACAAGAAGAATAGGTGAATGAAAACTAGGTCCAAAAGATCGTACTCACAAGATTTGCAATAGTGCGAGAACATGATGAATCCATAAGAAAATAAGAAGAGGTCAAAATTAAAAAAGAGGATGATGAAGAATCTGCAAATGAAGAGGAAGATTACTCTGCATCAGAGCATGTATTTTTATGAGCCCAATAAATATGAATATTGAACATGGGGAGTCTTAGTAGCAACTCTACCAATAAGAGAACTATCTTTTGAGTGGTCTAAATCATTTCCAATTTTTGGATAGGCAATTTCAGAGTGGCAGAGATTCATTGTATGAAGGATTCCAGGAATGCATCCAGACAGGGACATATTCAATACATATTTTTTTTCAAATTGAAGAAGATAGATTGAGAAGCAGAAATATGTTGTGATCAGTTGCAGATGATTCAAAGAAGTCTTCACAATGGTAAAGTGACAGATGGGTTAGCATTATGTGCAATTGATTCATGGACAATTTTATTCATGAGATATTTGGCAGGTCTAGACATATGCATAACATTGGATGAAAGCATATTGACAAGTGGAATTAGTTAATCACAGGAAGGCAAGCAGTAAAAGGCACAACAAGACAGAGGAAGAGAAACCATCAACAAAAGCTATATCATTAGAGGGAAATTGTTGAGCAACGTGGTCATTAATGTGAACTTGTCAAGCCATGAAGACTTGAGGTCAAGTAACTTTGAATTATTTTTATATATGTTAGTGAATTACTAGAGTAATCACTAATGGAAAAAGAACACCATAAGAGAGGGAATAAATTATATACAGTAAATCCCACATTAATCTACACGACATCTTGCAGAAAAGTCAAGGAAGATAAATTATCATAGAAAGAGATCAGAAGCATGAATATAGGTGGAGCACATGAAGTGAGAGAGAGATATTGTTCAGAGAAGGTATACCAACATGGGGAGTTACCCCAAGGGGATATACCCTTTGATATCATAAGACAAAGATTAGAATCATGAAGACAGGGGGAGCATCCCCAAGGGGAGATACCCTTTGATATTGATGTAAAAGGGGGAGAGAAACATGAGGAGAGATACATTGATCATAGGTGGAGTATGAGTGTTGCCATCAATGCCAAAGGGGGAGATTGTTGGACAATTGGTTGTCATTGATGTTGTTGTACAATTGGTTGTCATTGATGTCAACATATGTGATGGGTGTATTTGGATAAGTCTCCAAAGTGGTCCCCTTATGGCGTAGCTCTAAGCATGGCCCTCACAAGAACATGCTTTGAATAATTCTACAAGAAACCCATAGGTGTGTTCATGAAGCCTGAATTGTTTTGAGGAACAAGGACATGAAGGACAATGTAAATGCATGTAACACACTCAGAGATGGATAGTCTTCGTCATGTCATTTCCAATGGTAGGTGATACACCACGTAGTTCATCACGGTTAGGGAGATATTCTCTCATGAAGTTGGAAGCCCCGAAGAAGGGTTAAGAATCCACTAATTGGTTGCAAGTCATTAATGAAAGGGTAAAGTGGTTGTAACAAGAAAGTTCAAGAAGCCCTAAAGTTAAGGAAAGAGGTTACTTGAATAATTATAAATACACCTCAAAGAATCTCTCATTTACGCACACACAGTTCATTGAATATTTATCTAAGTGAAAAAGTGATTCTTATTTGAGGTAACCATGGAGATCCGAGGCAAATTTTAGAGGGAATATGAAGTGAAGAAGGGTGAAATTCCAAGGAAGGATGAAGTCTTGTGATGATGTGTTCTAAGGTATGTTGTTTAAAGGTCATATTACCATTTCCGCTACAATTGTTTTTTCTAGAATGAGACAGATAGCAAAAATTGGAGGTTGTTGAGAAGACATATTTAATTATCAATGGTAAAAATTTCAGCTTCTGGGTTGTTGCAGTTTTGGAGATAGACTATGTGGAAGATAGGGTTTTTTACTAGTCCTGAAACTAGTCTTAAACATGTGTTCCAGGTAAAATAGTCATAACTTCTTCATAGAGGATCCAAAATCTGTGAGACAAATTTCAGTGGAAATATAACAATCTATGGTATCCTTTGTGCAAGTTTCATAATCAGATATCAAATATTGAGCACGGGGAATGTTGTACAAGTTCTCTCTCCAAAATAGGCTAAAATTCAGGAAGGTTTCCCATTTCGCTATAACTTATGTTTTGAGAAGTATCAGACTGTAAAATTTTGAGGAGATGGAAGAAAGATCTCAGAGTATATGTGGTTAAAATTTAATACCTTTATTCATTATAGATACATATTTATGATTGTTAAAAGTTAAGGTTTGTGACTAATCCAAAACTAGTCCTGCGAGACCGAGGTAAAGTTTGATGAAGATGTTATTCTCTTGTTTCTGAAATTGAGGAAGAGCTACAAGTCTGCTATAGGATTAGAGGTAAGCTTTACATGTGTTATTGAGGGTTATGTTTATGGTGCATTCTTGAGGCATGTCTTGATGATGATGGTACACCTTTGTGATGATATGATACATTGTTAGAAGTCTATCTTGGCTATATTGATATTTGGTTTGGTATATGTCATGGTGATGTTATCACATGCTTGAGGTACATCTTATGGTACTTAGTTGAGGCACAACATTGATGATATCTTATGGTATAGGGTGTATGGAATGATTGAGACATATCATGAGTGATATGGTATATGCTTGATGCATATCTTGGTGATGTTATGGTACATACTTGGTGGTGATAGTACTTGTTGAGACTCATCTTGATGATGTTATGGTTCATGGTTTGATACTTGTTTTGACACATGGTTGAGGCACATATCTTGATGATGATATGGTACATTGTTAGAGGCACTTCTTGGTGATATTGGTACACGATATGGTACAGGTTTTGGTACATGATTGATGCATGGTATGGTATAGGTTGATATACATGGTTGATACATGGTGAGGTACATGTTGATGCATGGTGTGGTACTGATTGGTGTACATGATTTGGTGATGGTTTTGGTATCCATGTGAGCGGATCTAGTTATAGTTGGTTGTTGAAGGTATATCAATGATAGAGACAATGACATGTTGGATGATTGGTTGATCATAAATTACAGGTTGATGAGACAGTGACAATGGTACAGGTTGACATGATAGTGATAAGTTGATGTGACAGGGACATTGATTGGTTGGTTGATGTGACATTGATAGTGGTAGATACAGGTTGATCAGTTGTAGTGACAATGATTCTACACTTATATTTCAGGACAGAAGGACAGGGAAAGGAAGGGGGTCATAGCCTCCTTCTGGTTGGTGCCGAAGAATTTAAGGAGTTGGAGCTTCCTTCAGGTTGGTGCATGTAAATTAGAGGGTTGTAGCCTCCTTCGAGTTGGTGCTAGAGAATTCAGGGAGTTGAATTTTCCTTCAGGCTGTTGCCTGTAAATCAGGGGGTCGTAGCCTCCTTCCGATTGGTGTCAGAGAACTTAGGGAGTCGGTGCTTCCTTCAGGTTGGTTCCTGTAAATCAAGGGGTTGGTTCCTCCTTCCATTTGGTGCTTCCTATGAATGTATTCTTGATATTTATAATAAAACATTATGTGGTTTTATCCCATTTGGGTTTCCATGTAAATCTTGTTGTACCGTGTATGTGATGTGATATTGTTGAATTGTACTTCTTATGGTTATATGCTCATGATATATTGAATGCAATCATAAATGATACACTGCTGATAAAGTTGAAGATTATATATTGTGACTAAAAGTGATAAAAAGTTCTCATATTGATTCACCCCCCCCCCAAGTATTCCAACAATAGTTACAATCATTTTAGTTACATATAGTAAATGTCTTTCTAATTACCTATACGTGAGTAAAATGGGTAAATATGAAATGATTGAAAGAATTGAATGCACTATTAAACAATATAAGGTGGGTTTCAAGTTTCCTATTTTAAATTTTTAAAGTTCCATTTGGGTTTCTCTCAATCAATGGAATATGAGAGTAGATAGTTTGTTTTCAATAGAAGAAATTTGAACAACAAAATTGGTATGATTCATAGCTGCCTTCTTTTATGACCTTTCCCATGGGTATTCTGAAAATAGTTGACATATCGTAATTGCACAAAATATATAGAGAGACAAGGGAATCACTCTATCACCCAAAACCCTAATCGTAGACAATGTTTGATGGTATTACTTATCCTAGAGATAGGGATTAAATAGAGAGAGATTGTGGGATACCATAAATTAAAGAAGTTGGAACATGTTCCAGGACAATCAAAGGAATCTACAAATCACCAAATTTTAAATCCAGACAGTGGAAATATCGATAATTTGGGGTAAATAGAGTTAGACAAACAAATTACAATGTTGGAACTAACTGAATTTTAGATCATGGATTTATGCACTGAAATAACATGTTAAAGTTTGTACCTCTAGGTGTTCAAAAATATTCCAACTCTTACACAAACCTGAAATTGTCGCCTTTCTCCTGAAAGAAACTCAATTTTTGAGGACCAACTTTCTCTTGCAGAAACTTGAGCACCCTGTTGTTCCTGAGATTTACTCTAGGCTCACATAATAATGTCAGACATCCAAAATTTAAGAGATTTGTTTTTATAATGCTTTTCTACCTTCAGTTTTAAGATGAAACTTCAAATAAATTTAATGACTAGAAAACACAAAGGTAATATCTCTTTCTTTGAGTTTTTTTATAAATATTGAGTATATGAAAGTAGAATTGATTAACAAAATTGTCAAAATAAAGTAAGGTATCCAATACTGATAAATCTTACCTTATCCTCAATAGAAGAATCATGAAGGATGAATCTTAAAAGATGAATTGAAATGAGGAGATCCACATAGATACAGGTCTTGTTTTACTCATAGTAATAACAAAGGAAAAGTTGTAGTTGAACAAACTTCCAATTATATGGACCACAGTCAATGTATTACTATATTGTAGTCTTTCAATCTTTAAGAGCCACGGAGTGAATAAAATGAGGTTATGAAAAGGCAATACATAGAAAGCACTTAACTCAAGGAAATGAAATGTAGAATCTCAATCTTCTCTTTGAAATTGGTATTAAGAAGGTTCTCTTTTACATTAGTCCAGAAGAAGCTATGAATACATCTTTGTTACGAGGAAAATCTCTCTATGGCATAGGGTAAACCACAATAGACGGAAATGATTGCAGAAATCAACTCTAATCCTAGATATGATATATAAACAAATATGCTAAATAAAAAAGATAAGGAGCCTACCTCATCCAGACGTCCGATGAAGTCCACCATTGAGCACTCGACCCAAAGCGATATACCTGCAACTTATCCTCAACAACCAAGACACACAAGCATATGGTGATAATATATAAAGTTAGCAAATTCAATAGCATATTCCATAAATATTCATAACAAATATGCTCATGGAGTAACAATTCAAATATTTTCAAGACATTATTGGACGCGAAAAAAGTGTTTCTATTAAAATGTTATCAACAAAAGTGAATGAATTACAAACTTCTGTTTCGGCACGGTTTGGAACCGAGAAACTAAGTCCCTTCCAGTTGGGCCTCCACCACTTCAATCCTCCACCAAAGGAAACCTCATATAAGAGAGACAATTAGGTTCTCAATCAAGTAGGGAAGATCTTGGGGGATGAACAATGTGTTCAAACTTAAAAGGACAAAGGGATGCAGACTCAATATGAAGTGAATAATTTCTCCAGAGTAACTTTGCTCTCAAAGTTGAATTCTTATTCTTTTTTTTCCATAGCTCGGATATGGCCCATTTATAGCCTTCAAATGGAACTGAAGGGCAGATTCTGAATGTTTCTAGTACATGGAAGGTCAAGGATCATGGATCCCGTGACGTGACATGGAAACCCAACACTATTTTTTAATTTTGGGCACAAAACCAGATGTACGCGGGATGTAATGGTGAAACCTATGTATACGCATGTTGTATAATAGTTAGGGTGCGTATATGTGGAAAAATATTATTTTTATCTCTGGGATTTGCAAAAAGGGACTTCAAGTCTGCATAAGGAAATGGAAAAAGGCCTTCTGAGCAGATTTTCATAGGGTGAGGCAAACCTTGCTATAATAGATGTCCCCTATTGTGTGAGGTCATAGGAGTATCTGCGATGGCCGAAATACATTATAATACCCAGAAGTTGAGTAATGGAGACTCAGTTGGAAGAACTAGTTTCTCATGAGAATATTACAATCTGTATTGACTTTGCACACATGGATGCCAATTTGAATTACACTTCAGATCCATGTGAAAAATATACCAAACAATTGTTCATGGCCATGAATAGGCAATACAAAGGTGGTTATATGCCAAAGGTTTTCATAGTCACGAACAAGGCCCAGTAAAAACAATATCAAAATCAATCTGAAGATATCTGTATATAATGGAGTACAATTTGATCTCCCATGATCACTGAAGTCACATAGGTATTGGTACAATGAAAGATAGCAATAGCTCTGGGAAGTTGTGACTATGAATTGATGTCTTCAAGTCTTATACATGATCCGCCAAAGGTTGAAGTCTACATCATGTGAATAAAGAAGTTGAGGTTGAACACAATGAGACTTCGTTTGATTATCGGTCATTAAGGTATACCATTAACAAACATGAGATAGCCTCTCAATAATGAAAGTAGGTATCAAGTCATAGAGTACATTCTTCCAAGTGTGAATAAAGGATTTGAGGTCGAACACTTGAAGAATTCATTGATCAGGAGACATTGATGTATTCCCAACTGTCGATGGCGGGAGAACCTGCCACTAATGACTGTAATCCTCTAGGTACTCATAGGACTTTAGGTCTCATTTCCATAATAGATGGGTTGAATTCGATGGAAGGAGACTTGATGAAAGGAGAGCAATGATGCATCTCTCATCATTCAGGACGAGGTACAAAGCAGGAGATTAATGATTTGGAGGAAATTGAACAAAGAACATGTTCATGAACCAACGACCCTGTGTGTCTTTCGCATGTGCCAGATGAAAGCGATATATGAAAAAAAACCTATGAATAGCAACCAATAAGGAAAAATGTTGACAAAGGCGAGGAAACCACCAATAAGGATAATGGCATCCAAGACACTACAAGAATCCCAATGTGTGAATGGATTTCTTGTTGTCGAACACAAGGGAAACCCCCCAGTCAGCGACCAATGATGAAATGTCGATTGTTGGGTTCAAGGTTACCTACCAATTATGAAAGTAGGACCAGGGTGCATGATAGGACTACAACTTCATGTAATTATGAGATATAGTGAGGGTATGGTCGACATGCAAAGTCAAGAGTTCTAAGGAATGGCCGACACAGGTTGATAGACATCCTTTGAACAAGAGCATGAGACATATGGAAGACTATGGAAACATATACTCAATGATGAAACTTTGTGATGTAGGAGGCACCAATCAAACTCTCCATAGGGAATGGAAGAGTAACTAGTCGAGGGAGTAAACTCTAAGTAACGAGCTCAGCTTCCTAAGGTCATGCTAAACCCAAAATTTTGATGACACGAGGACTCAAAAGGTTTGTGCTTTGTTCAAAAGTGACATGACTACTGCCAATATAAGATAATATTATTTTCCTGCCCGTATTTTTTTGTTTTTTCATAGTCAAATGAATGCTATGATACAAAGGAGGAAACAATTGTCACAAGTAAGCAACTAGTTCTAGCAGTGGAACATACCTATGCTTAATGCAAGGAGGTGCATGCAGGAGATGGACACTTGGGGGAATTTTTCCTCTTGGGTATAGGGTGTCAAGATGCAAAGGATATAAACAAGGCTCTGTTGGGTTGATGATGCAAACTGCTGAGGTGATAGGATTATAATGCAAAAGAGAGAACCGAAAATAGGCTCAATACTACAAGCAAGAGAATGAGATGCAATTACAACTTAACTCCAGAGAATGTCCTTTTTCATAAATTTAGTTCCCTGGGACCGAAAAAGTATAAAACAATACCCAAGAGAACTCTTCTAGCCACTAGTGACTAGAGTATTCCTTTTTCAAAATTAGTCTACTTGGTTCAAAAAAGGGTTAAACTTACACCAAATAGACGTCCTTTTAGATCCAATTAACGAATGTGAAAGAGACAAGTTCACTCGAAAATATTTTCACTTTTTGAGAGAGTTGGAAAAGAGCTTAAACAAGACTCGTGGATGTTGTTCTAAGCAGCATATGATGGGGGAGGCCAAGGCTCCCGTGTAGGACTTCTGTCGAAATTCATTAACTCACAGATATTTGACACAGTTTTGGGAAAACCCAAAGTTTTCCAAGTCGAGGAGGATAAAATACTTGTAGAGGTTACCTTATCTACAATATATATAAGAATGACCCTTATTTGGAAGGGTGTAGAAGAAGGAATCTGAGGCTCTACAAGATCATTCAAACCTAATTAAACCACCCTAGGACTTGGAGGGAGCATACTCGAAGAGAGTGGAATGCTCCCTTACGCAAAAGGTACAAAACTAGAAATGCTAAATACATGGTCGAAAGACTCATCACCCCCCAAAAGAAGAGTGGGATTGACCAAATATTTCATCGACAGTGTCACTTCCTTAAACTTATCACTGTCCAAGAGAAGAGAGGGATCGACCAAAGATTGCATCAGCATGACCACTTCTTCAACCATTAGTTGAAGAGGATGTGAGGCAACAAGGTCAAGAGATGCATCACCCCCAAAAACATGAGTGGTGTCGGTCAAAGATTGCTTCGACACGACCGTTGGTTGAACATGATGCAAGACAACATGTTCAAGAAATGCATCACCCCCGAAAAGAAGAGTGGGATCAGCCAAATATTGCATTGGCACGACTGTTGTATCAACCAAAGAAGGATTAGAATGTTGGGAAACCAAAGATGACTCAGAACCCAAAGGGCCCCCAGGCAAGGACCACGCTTCTTGTACCACAACAATAGCATGGCACAAACGAGTAAGGTGATATCCTTTGCAAAGTCTACAAAGGAACTTGAGCTTGTGTCTTATATGTCTAGTCTTCTCAATCATATGAATTCCCCCAACATGACTTGCAGTGGTTGGTGACATGCTCTTAGCATGACTTGTAGACGCTAGTAGCAAATCTCCAACATGATTTGCAAATGTTGGTGATGAATTCCCAACATGACTAGAAGAGGTTGGTAAAGAACCTTCAAAATGACTAACAGAGGTTGATGATGAACCCCCAACATGACTAGCAGAGGTTGGTGATAAATCCCCAACATGACTAGCAAAGGTTGGTGATGCATGTGCAGTGTGACTAGCAGTGACTACATTTGTGCCCCCAGCACGACATGCAGTGGGTGGTTGTTGGTATTCAACATGACTTGCAAAGGTTGTTGACCAATCTCCAACATGACCAGAAGAGGTTGGTGATATAATTCAAGTATGACTTGCAATGACTGGACCTGTGCCCCCAGCATGACTTGCAGTGGCTGTTTGTTGGTCTTCAACATGACTTGTAGAGGTTGTTGACCAATCTCCAACATGACTAGCAGAGGTTGGTAATATAATGCCAGTATGACTTGTAGTGACTGGACTTATGCCCCCAACATGACTTGTAGTAGCTGGTTGTTGGTCTTCAACATGATTTGCAGAGGTTGTTGACCAATCTTCAACATGACTAGCAGATGTTGGTGATATAACGCTAGTATGACTTGCAGTGACTGGACTGGTGGTGACGGTTGGTTGCGACATTTGAGACCAAGGTTCTGAGAAACACTGGTTTTGAGAAATTGTAGGCCAAGAATGGTTCTAGTATACACCATGGCCCTATCCGGTAGGATAGCATCCTCCTCCATATTGATTTATAAAGGGGTGTAAGGGCATCAACACCAATGAATTCATTTGTGAAGAGACAACGACATGACAAGGGTTATTCATGTGAGGATATATGTTGCCCCCAAACAAAGGAACTTCGTGAAGGGGGTTTCCCAGACTATAAAACTGACTCCCCCCGGATGAAATACCATAGGACAGACGGAGTTTCTCCATGGGAAAATCATTCATAGGAACCGACATAGCGGAATAAGGATAGATGGACGGGATGTAATAGGTCAAATGACCACCCATTTCAGCACTTTCTCCTAGAAAAGTGAAGCGAGGATTGGATCCATAGGAAGGAAGATTCCAACCTCCTGCCGTAAGAGTTGGTTGAGGGATATGACTCCCACCAAACGAAAAGGGAGAATAAGGAGGCATCATGCCCCCATACCCAAAACTAGGATTCACATAAGGAGATGAGACAGAGGATGGAAAATGTGAAGACATGTCTGGCATACCATGAGAAAAATGATTAGAGGCCTGAGGTATTGGCTTAGTATCATGATTCAGCGTACCACTTGGAAATACAAAAGGATTTGTCCCCATGGAATGAGCAAAGACCATGGGTTGGGTGGCATTAACTAAGGGAGTCATGGGGACTCTAGTAACCATAGCAATGAAAAATCACAACACAATACAAAATCCTAAGGCCAACTAATAATCAAAGAGCACACCAAAATAAACAAAAAAGGCCAATATGCACACAAACATGATAGAGTGGTTGAAAGGGGCCTCCCTCCCTAAAGTAGGAATGCCTCACCCAAGAGGGGCCTAAGACTCCCTTCAAAATATCAAAGGTATCAAAATCAATTATAAAGGCCCTCGTGGGATTAACAACCAATCGATCTGATCCCCCCAGAGAGGTAATCCTCCATATAGGTTGTGTGATGTTCAACCCTTATCTAACCTAGGGTACCTGCAGAATAACCCCTTCAAGTAACTTATGTGGTACCTATGTCAAGAAAATAATCCACCATGATATAACCGATGTGCAGGCGAATATTCATAAGTCAGGTCTACTGTATGAGCAGGGTAGCAAAGCCTGAAATCTTGAAAGTATTGCCTCTCACAGAGTTAAAGGTACTAGGAAGTCCCCATATACGAATAGATCCCCAAAAATATCTTTGACGCTAAGAAGGTATTGGGGGGATATCCCTTCAACCAAATTCACGAGGCCTCATGCTTAACTCCGGTGTAAGCAGAGACTCTTGATGTCACCAATTATACAATGGATTTCTCCACTCCCTTAGTCAGACACATATGTTGATTTTAATAGCCTTGGAGAAGTTTACTCACAAAAACTTATTCCAAGGATCTAAATCCTAAGCTATTTGTGCACCCTAGAAAATAAAATCGTTTCTAATCAATTTTAAATTATCAACGTTGCTTTTAGTGGCCTTGCTTACTCAAAAAAGGTGTGGTAGTGAAACTGATGATGTTATGAGTCAGCAAGTAAAATAAATGAACATGCAAAATCGTAACTTCAATTCCCAATAAATGATAAGCTTTTCAATATGCAATTTTCAATTTAATTCTACAATTCAAAATAAAATACAATATTTCCATACATGTACTAAGATCAACAATAAGAACCCAAAAGATCAAATGCCAATAATGAAAAATTATTAATATTTTTGTATTTTCAAAATAAAAGAATGAAAATGCAAGGACTGAACAACAACTTGATATAAAGATTCTACTTAATGCAATCAAAGACAAACCAAGTAGGATATCAAGAAGCAAACACCCAACCCAAGATGCAAGGACAATCAATGAAAAGGATGATGAGAAAGGCACCGCCCGAAAATCCAACCAAAGAAAGGTTTCTTATCACTTTGTAGGTACATAATAGTCATAACAGAGACATAAGAAGACTCAACAACCATCAAAACTTACCCAACAAACATCAAACTCAACAACCAAGAACACAAGAAATATGTACATGACTATTCAGTAGAAAACCACGTATATACGCTTCTTGAAGAAGGACATCACATGTATCTACGAGACTGTCAAGTAAAAACCCTCATATATTTATTAAAATACTGCCAAGTTAAGGATAAGGCTAAGAAACTCAGACTCAAAGTGAGCAGAGGTTGTCAAGCAATTAGATGACAAGAAACCCAATATAAACGAGAGCACTCAAAGGAGAAAAACACTCCAAACCCTGAAAAGAAGATTCTACCCCCAGTATGGTCGTCAATTCTGTTACAAGGAAAATCTCTCTATGGCATGGGGTAAACCACAACAAACAGAAATGACTACATAAATCAACTATAATCCCAGGTATGTTATATAAACAAATATGCTAACTAGACAAGATAAGGAGCCTACCTCGTCCAGACGTTCGATGAAGTCCATCGTTGAGCACTCGAATCAAAGCGATATACCTGCAACTTGTCCTCAACAACCAAGAAACACAAGCATATGGTGATAATATATAAATTTAGCAAATTCAATAGCATAGTCCATCAATATTCATAACAAATATGCCCATGGAATAACAATTCAAATATTTGCAAGACATTAATTGGATGAGAAAAGAGTATTTCTATTAAAATGTAATCAACAGAAGTGAATCAATTACAAACTTCTGTGTCGACATGATTCGGAACTGAGAAACTAAGTCCCTTCCAAATGGGCCTCCACCACTTCAATCCTCCACCAAAGGGAAGCTCATATAAGCGAGAAAATTAGGTTCTCAATCAAGTAGGGAAGAGCTTGGGGGCTGAACAATGTGTTTAGACTTAAAAGGACAAAGGGATGTAGACTCAATATGAAGTGAATAATTTCTCCAGAATAACTTTGCTCTCAAAGTTGAATTCTTCTTCCTTTTTTTTCATAGCTCGGATATGGCCCATTTATAGCCTTCAAATGGAACTGAAGGGCCAAGTCAGAACGTTTCCAATATATGGAAGGTTAAGGATCATGGATCCCATGACATGACATGAAAACCCGACAATATTTTTAAATTTCGGCACAAAACCTGATGTACATGGTCCGTAATGGTGCAACCTGCGTATATGCATGATGTATAATAGTTAGGGTGCGTATATGTGGAAAAATATTGTTTTTTTTCTTTGGGATTTGCAAAAAGGGACTTCAAGTCTGCATAGGGAAATGGAAAAAGGCCTTCTGAGCAAATTTGCATAGGGTGAGAAAAATCTTGCTATAACAATCTTTAATCTGCTTATTTATACACAAATTGTCTTAACCAAAACTGGTTAGAATTTCCACATCATTGGCTCTCAAAATAGAATACAATCTAAACTAAAAAGATATTACAAAGATATTGAACATCTGTTGAGATTTCTTTCGCTTGTTGGCGATTCATTCATCCTCTATTTGCTCGTGGATGCACTTGGCGTTTGTTGATCCTTGAATTGTGCATGCAAATATAATAATGCAATAACAAACTTGGAGGGTTCAATATTTTCATTTAATTCAAACAAAAAATCATTTCTATGCACCAATGGTAGATTTCTTTGAATTTGAACTACTACCCGTTTAGTGATCTGATGTTGTAAACTTGGTTTCACTAGAAGATCATTCAATATTTGTAAATTAACATGATTTACCTGTAGTATATCATTGTGTGCCCTCTCTCTGCTTTTCTTCATCTCTTCTCTATTCTTTTCAATCTCGACTTGCCCAAGTGTACCATGAATACTATTGACATCAATTTATGCCATTTCTAGATCTACAACTAAAAGAGCATCAAGACAATCATCTTTTGCCTCTTTAGCTAACCTCTTAATTTCTTCAAGATTGTCTTTCTAGGTCTTTAAAGACATTTCTCCTTTTATCTGCTCAAATTATGAAAAAGGGGCAAGTCCTGGTACATTGAGATTTTGTCTCCCCACCAAAAAATCTTGAAATTTGGATCTGGCCATAGAAGATTCCTTGTCTTTGTCATCAATAATTTGCAAAGAGTTATTGATTACCTGATAATGTTTTTGGATGGCATCCAAACTTTCATACAAATTCTGTTGGACAATCTGCAACTTCTCATTTACCTTTGATGCTTGTTTCTTGAAGGCAAAAATATCAATTATTGTGCCCTCAATTGCGGTTATCTGAGTTTGTAATTGATTTATTAATGTATCTCACCGGGAGACCATGTTACTACTCAAATGTTAATTTTGAAAACTTAATTTCAATTTATCCTTTAATTGTTTAATCCGTTGCTCAAAACCCTGTCTGACTTGGCTTATATCAAAATTGATTTTTTCTCTGGCAGTAACTTCCATTTGTTTTATATCATTATGCAATTTTTCAATCAAAATATTCTTCTAGTCCATTTGTTTTCTCAAATTATCCATTGACCATAAATTAGCAGTTGCAAATGCTCCTAATGAATCTGCTACCTCTTTTGTGAATTTAGGGTCACTCTGTCCCTGTCCATCATATATCATTCTTTACTTTTTGGTGATTCATCCATCTTTTTGTCGAGATTCTCTTTGTATGATAGCCTTCCTTTTCTTGTTGAAAAAGAAATATGATCAAGGCATATCTTCAGGTTCAATAGGTGTCAAGTCATATATATTGATAACCTCTAAACAAGGTAAATCAAAACTTGTTGCGAAGGGATTCAAATATGGCATGGGAGAAATAAGTGCAGCAGATTCCCCTTGATTTGTGACATCTTTAATGAGAGTTTCAATGTTTGAAAATAATAGAGGAAAACTATGCCCATGTTTCATAAAATCTTCGAATGATGCTAATAATTCTTGATCACTTTTACCTGGTATGGATATTTGTGTAATTATTGCATCCTTGGACAATGTTTTTGGTGTCCTTTCCAATTCTTTAGTTTTTTCCTCAGGTGAGTCATGTCACTTGAGATTTGATGATTGTGCCACCTGTGAAGTTGGATTAAGCCTTTGTTTTTCTTGCAATATTTTAGGTAAATTGTTCCTTCTATGTTTTTGAAAACTGAGTAAACCTGACTATTTTTCTTGAGGAAGACTTTGAAATCTAGATACAACCTCATCATATGATCTAACTCCTCTGAAAAACTTGTCATAATGTGAATCTTCATGGATGTATTTCTTCATGTTAAATTGAGCCAAATGATTTTCTACCACCCTATGTGGATCATGCTTCTTGAATTCAATGTCAACCAATTTAATATCATCTAAAGTCGAAGCCTCTACCTTGGCATGTCCAAAGTCTGATAATGAGAATATACCAACCTGTATAGGAAAGGATGGCCAAACTCTTTTTTGTGCGGCCTTCAGTTCTTTGGTGATGCCTGTTGAAACTGTCTGATATGCTACTTCTCTGCAAACAAGTCTATATGATAGAAATCTGGGAAGAGCATGTGGAGAGGTGAAGCAACCAAAAACTCTGATGTAATAAAAACTTTCTTCAATGTACCAATCTACAATAGCACATAGATTCCCAATAATTTGTTATGAAATTCCAGGAGATGGCTGACCATAGATAATTTCATGAATTGGAATTACCACATTGTGACAAATATCATAAAAACAATCCTTTGCATTTTCCTCCCATAATTTAGAATGATAGTAATGTATGGGCTTAGTGGTAGTCAGAGTCCAACACCAATTCATAAGAGGAAATGGGGTTCTGAAACAAATTGCATCCATAATATATGCCGACATATAGAAAGAAGCATGTCCTCCTTTAAACCTCTAAGTTCTGTAATCCCCAGTTTGTTTAGCTAGGTTATCCGACAACATTTTTCCCCAATCAAAAGCATAACCCTCAACAACTTCATGAATAATAAGAACCCACTCCATAGTAAAATGCGTCGGATTTTTCTTTCCAAACATTCTACAAAGCATCATGGAAATATACAAAATATGGGCATCACAAGAGGTTATAGAGTATATACATGGCTATCAGTTTTGAATTTATTTTGATTTCCCCACCAGGTTTTTACTATATCATGAATAGTTTTGTTGTATTTTGTGCATTCATCATCCTCAAAATTCATTATAAATGATGGATTGTAAGTATATTTAGGGTTGGGAGTTAATTTGTACATTACTTGAATGTCCTCGGGTCGGAATGAGTCGACAATGGTTTTCCGATGACTGTAGGGGGTTCTAGTCGGGATATCCACGTGCTCCAAGGCCCAGCTTATCATGTCAGTATATGGCATTAGTTTCGGCCGAGCTGCAACTTTGTGAAGTTCTTACTTATCCACATGTCTTAGCTTGGCTGCAAATGACCCATCTTCTCCTGCACTTGAATCATAGAAATAGAGGGAATTTTCCTTCTCTAAAATTTCATAAACCTGCTTCCATTATTTAATAATGTATGTTAGTTGAGCGATAGTATCTGAAAGAATGTTTGAATTTGTGTTCATATCCTCTGCAAATGGATCTTGCTTCTTTCCTGCTTTATGCCATGCCATGATTTCCAAACATCGATGTTAGCCCTCCTGCAAGAAGTAAAAATCTGTGAGTCTAAACTACTGAATGCGAAAGTTATGGATGTTAATGGAAAAATGATATGAATTTCAAAATGCCTTTATTAAAAAATGTTAAACACTAATTATCCTTACATTTAATCCATTGACAGGGTAATCATGCCAAATCTGTCAAATTTATTACCTGATGGTCGCAAGATTTTCCAATCTTTTACCTTAGCCAGGTTAAATACACCTTTAATGATCATAATTAATTAAGATAAGCTATTTCGACGGTTTGGCATTCGAGAGTGTTGAATGGGGAATGATAGATATCTCCCGAAGGCCGAATTCACGAAGCAATTAACCAACTTTAATTTATTGTTTCATTTTAATTGATCACAACTTATGGTCACTTTAACTTTAAGTGCTTTGGAACTTTGGAACTCCGGAGCTTCGAGGCTTCGTGAGTTTGCATTAGTTGTGTATAGAGTTTCCCTGAAGGCAAACTCATGGAGCGATTACTTACTGTTAATTACACCTACTAAAACATGCTTAACACATTAATCTTTGGCGCTTTATCATTTTGGTCATTCCAACACTTCGACGCTCTGGAACTTCGGTGCTTCGACATTTCGACACTCCGGCATTGTTTGAATTTGTTATTGACATTTCACCTGAAATCATGTGAACTATGTGACTAAGGGTACCCAAAGTGAGTGCCACGTGTCACCATGAGTAAATATTGTCACGTGGCACATGACGCGTCAGCTGATTAATTTTGAAATACTTTGTGGGAATTTGGGTCTCCAGAACTCCGGAGCTTCGCAACTTTGAGATTTTTAAGGTTATAAACATTTTGAGCTTGAACTCCCGAATCGCGAAGTCCCAGAGTGAACTTCGTATTTCTCTGTTGTTTAAACATATTGCAATTCTGGAACTCCGAAGTTGCGAGAGATGTTGATCTAGATGACTGTTAAATTTTAACAGTTGGTATTTGATCCGCCCTATCAAGATGTAACAAAAAATGTCTTTTAGTCCAAGAAATGATATTCCTAAGTTTAAAAATTTATTTTGAAAAGAACAAAACAAAAATGAATTTTAACAAATTTGATTTTTTATTTGAAAATTTCATTTATGTTCTAACACAGGCTCCATCTGGGGATTGTGGCTCCCTGTGAGGCATGAAAGAACAACAGACCAGGTGCCTTTATTGGGTAAATGGAGTCATTATTGCTTTCGTTTATTGGTCTAAATGTTTTCTTTCTTTATTT
>JZKD02S1168077.1:99568-110184 GCA_000966675.3 Picea glauca
TTCGCAACAAGTTTTGATTTACCTTGTTTAGAGGTTATCAATATATATGACCTGGCACCTATTGAACCTGAAGATATGCATTCATCATATTTCTTTTTCAACAAGAAAAGGAAGGCTATCATACAAAGAGAATCTCGACAAAAAGAGGGATGAATCACCAAAAAATAAAGAATGATATATGATGGACAAGGACATAGTGACCCTAAATTCGCAAAAGAGGTAGCAGATTCACTGGGAGCATTTGCAACTGCTAATTTATGGTCAATGGATAATTTGAGAAAACAACTGGACTAGAAGAATATTTTGATTGAAAAATTGCATAATGATATAAAACAAATGGAAGTTACTGCCAGAGAAAAAATCAATTTTGATATAAGCCAAGTCAGACAGGGTTTTGAGCAACGGATTAAACAATTAAAGGATAAATTGAAATTAAGTTTTCAAAATTAACATTTGAGTAGTAACATGGTCTCCCGGTGAGATACATTAATAAATCAATTAAAAACTCAGATAACTACAATCGAGGGCACAATAATTGATATTTTTGCCTTCAAGAATCAAGCATCAAAGGTAAATGAGAAGTTGCAGATTGTCCAACAGAATTTGTATGAAAGTTTGGATGCCATCCAAAAACATTATCAGGTAATCAATAACTCTTTGAAAATTCTTGATGACAAAGAGAAGGAATCTTCTATGACCAGATCCAAATTTCAAGATTTTTTAGTGGGGAGACAAAATCTCAATGTACCAGGACTTGCCCCTTTTTCAGAATTTGAGCAGATAAAAGGAGAAATGTCTTTAAAGACCTAGAAAGACAATCTTGAAGAAATTAAAAGGTTAGCTAAAGAGCAAAAGATGATTGTCTTTATGCTCTTTTAGTTGTAGATCTATAAATGGCATAAATTGATGTCAATAGTATTCATGGTACACTTGGGCAAGTCGAGATTGAAAAGAATAGAGAAGAGATGAAGAAAAGCAGAGAGAGGGTACAAAATGATATACTACAGGTAAATCATGTTAATTTACAAATATTGAATGATCTTCTAGTGAAACCAAGTTTACAACATCAGATCACTAAATGAGCAGTAGTTCAAATTCAAAGAAATCTACCATTGGTGCATAGAAAGGATTTTTTGTTTGAATTAAATGAAAATATTGAACCCTCCAAGTTTGTTGTTGCAATATTATATTTGCATGCACAATTCAAGGATCAACAAACGCCAAGTGCATCCATGAGCAAATAGAGGATGAATGAATCACCAACAAGCAAAAGAAATCTCAGCAGATGTTCAATATCTTTGTAATATCTTTTTTAGTTTAGATTGTATTCTATTTTGAGAGCCAATGATGTGGAAAGTCTAACCAGTTTTGGTTAAGACAATTTGTGTATAAATAAGCAGATTAAAGATTGTTATAGCAAGATTTTTCTCACCCGATGCAAATTTTCTCAGAAGGCCTTTTTCCATTTCCCTATGCAGACTTGAAGTCCCTTTTTGCAAATCCCAAAGCAATAAACAATATTTTTCCACATATACACACCCTAACTATTATACATCATGCATATATGCAGGTTGCACCATTACGGACCACGTACATCAGGTTTTGTGCCGAAATTTAAAAATATTGTCGGGTTTCCATGTCACATCATGGGATCCATGATCCTTGACCTTCCATATATTGGAAACGTTCTGACTTGGCCCTTCAGTTCCATTTGAAGGCTATAAATGGGCCATATCTGAGCTATGAAAAAAAAGGAAGAAGATTTCAACTTTGAGAGCAAAGTTATTCTGGAGAAATTATTCACTTCATATTGAGTCTGCATCCCTTTGTCCTTTTAAGTCTGAACACATTGTTCAACCCCCAAGCTCTTCCCTATTTGATTGAGAACCTAATTTTCTCTGTTATATGAGCTTCCCTTTGGTGGAGGATTGAAGTGGTGGAGGCCCATTTGGAAGGGACTTAGTTTCTCGGTTTTGAATCATGTCGACACAGAAGTTTGTAATTGATTCACTTCTAATGATTACATTTTAATAGAAATACTCTTTTCTCATCCAATTAATGTCTTGCAAATATTTGAATTGTTATTCCATGGGCATATTTGTTATGAATATTGATGGACTATGCTATTGAATTTGCTAAATTTATATATTATCACCATATGCTTGTGTTTCTTGGTTGTTGAGGACAAGTTGCAGGTATATCGCTTTGATTCGAGTGCTCAACGATGGACTTCATCGAACGTCTGGACGAGGTAGGCTCCTTATCTTGTCTAGTTAGCATATTTGTTTATATAACATACCTGGGATTATAGTTGATTTATGTAGTCATTTCTGTTTGTTGTGGTTTACCCCATGCCATAGAGAGATTTTCCTTGTAACAGAATTGACGACCATACTGGGGGTAGAATCTTCTTTTCAGGGTTTGGAGTGTTTTTCTCCTTTGAGTGCTCTCGTTTATATTGGGTTTCTTGTCATCTAATTGCTTGACAACCTCTGCTCACTTTGAGTCTGAGTTTCTTAGCCTTATCCTTAACTTGGCAGTATTTTAATAAATATATGAGGGTTTTTACTTGACAGTCTCGTAGATACATGTGATGTCCTTCTTCAAGAAGCGTATATACGTGGTTTTCTACTGAATAGTCATGTACATATTTCTTGTGTTCTTGGTTGTTGAGTTTGATGTTTGTTGGGTAAGTTTTGATGGTTGTTGAGTCTTCTTATGTCTCTGTTATGACTATTATGTACCTACAAAGTGATAAGAAACCTTTCTTTGGTTGGATTTTCGGGCGGTGCCTTTCTCATCATCCTTTTCATTGATTGTCCTTGCATCTTGGGTTGGGTGTTTGCTTCTTGATATCCTACTTGGTTTGTCTTTGATTGCATTAAGTAGAATCTTTATATCAAGTTGTTGTTCAGTCCTTGCATTTTCATTCTTTTATTTTGAAAATACAAAAATATTAATAATTTTTCATTATTGGCATTTGATCTTTTGGGTTCTTATTGTTGATCTTAGTACATGTATGGAAATATTGTATTTTATTTTGAATTGTAGAATTAAATTGAAAATTGCATATTGAAAAGCTTATCATTTATTGGGAATTGAAGTTACGATTTTGCATGTTCATTTATTTTACTTGCTGACTCATAACATCATCAGTTTCACTACCACACCTTTTTTGAGTAAGCAAGGCCACTAAAAGCAACGTTGATAATTTAAAATTGATTAGAAACGATTTTATTTTCTAGGGTGCACAAATAGCTTAGGATTTAGATCCTTGGAATAAGTTTTTGTGAGTAAACTTCTCCAAGGCTATTAAAATCAACATATGTGTCTGACTAAGGGAGTGGAGAAATCCATTGTATAATTGGTGACATCAAGAGTCTCTGCTTACACCGGAGTTAAGCATGAGGCCTCGTGAATTTGGTTGAAGGGATATCCCCCCAATACCTTCTTAGCGTCAAAGATATTTTTGGGGATCTATTCGTATATGGGGACTTCCTAGTACCTTTAACTCTGTGAGAGGCAATACTTTCAAGATTTCAGGCTTTGCTACCCTGCTCATACAGTAGACCTGACTTATGAATATTCGCCTGCACATCGGTTATATCATGGTGGATTATTTTCTTGACATAGGTACCACATAAGTTACTTGAAGGGGTTATTCTGCAGGTACCCTAGGTTAGATAAGGGTTGAACATCACACAACCTATATGGAGGATTACCTCTCTGGGGGGATCAGATCGATTGGTTGTTAATCCCACGAGGGCCTTTATAATTGATTTTGATACCTTTGATATTTTGAAGGGAGTCTTAGGCCCCTCTTGGGTGAGGCATTCCTACTTTAGGGAGGGAGGCCCCTTTCAACCACTCTATCATGTTTGTGTGCATATTGGCCTTTTTTGTTTATTTTGGTGTGCTCTTTGATTATTAGTTGGCCTTAGGATTTTGTATTGTGTTGTGATTTTTCATTGCTATGGTTACTAGAGTCCCCATGACTCCCTTAGTTAATGCCACCCAACCCATGGTCTTTGCTCATTCCATGGGGACAAATCCTTTTGTATTTCCAAGTGGTACGCTGAATCATGATACTAAGCCAATACCTCAGGCCTCTAATCATTTTTCTCATGGTATGCCAGACATGTCTTCACATTTTCCATCCTCTGTCTCATCTCCTTATGTGAATCCTAGTTTTGGGTATGGGGGCATGATGCCTCCTTATTCTCCCTTTTCGTTTGGTGGGAGTCATATCCCTCAACCAACTCTTACGGCAGGAGGTTGGAATCTTCCTTCCTATGGATCCAATCCTCGCTTCACTTTTCTAGGAGAAAGTGCTGAAATGGGTGGTCATTTGACCTATTACATCCCGTCCATCTATCCTTATTCCGCTATGTCGGTTCCTATGAATGATTTTCCCATGGAGAAACTCCGTCTGTCCTATGGTATTTCATCCGGGGGGAGTCAGTTTTATAGTCTGGGAAACCCCCTTCACGAAGTTCCTTTGTTTGGGGGCAACATATATCCTCACATGAATAACCCTTGTCATGTCGTTGTCTCTTCACAAATGAATTCATTGGTGTTGATGCCCTTACACCCCTTTATAAATCAATATGGAGGAGGATGCTATCCTACCGGATAGGGCCATGGTGTATACTAGAACCATTCTTGGCCTACAATTTCTCAAAACCAGTGTTTCTCAGAACCTTGGTCTCAAATGTCGCAACCAACCGTCACCACCAGTCCAGTCACTGCAAGTCATACTAGCGTTATATCACCAACATCTGCTAGTCATGTTGAAGATTGGTCAACAACCTCTGCAAATCATGTTGAAGACCAACAACCAGCTACTACAAGTCATGTTGGGGGCATAAGTCCAGTCACTACAAGTCATACTGGCATTATATTACCAACCTCTGCTAGTCATGTTGGAGATTGGTCAACAACCTCTACAAGTCATGTTGAAGACCAACAAACAGCCACTGCAAGTCATGCTGGGGGCACAGGTCCAGTCATTGCAAGTCATACTTGAATTATATCACCAACCTCTTCTGGTCATGTTGGAGATTGGTCAACAACCTTTGCAAGTCATGTTGAATACCAACAACCACCCACTGCATGTCGTGCTGGGGGCACAAATGTAGTCACTGCTAGTCACACTGCACATGCATCACCAACCTTTGCTAGTCATGTTGGGGATTTATCACCAACCTCTGCTAGTCATGTTGGGGGTTCATCATCAACCTCTGTTAGTCATTTTGAAGGTTCTTTACCAACCTCTTCTAGTCATGTTGGGAATTCATCACCAACATTTGCAAATCATGTTGGAGATTTGCTACTAGCGTCTACAAGTCATGCTAAGAGCATGTCACCAACCACTGCAAGTCATGTTGGGGGAATTCATATGATTGAGAAGACTAGACATATAAGACACAAGCTCAAGTTCCTTTGTAGACTTTGCAAAGGATATCACCTTACTCGTTTGTGCCATGCTATTGTTGTGGTACAAGAAGCGTGGTCCTTGCCTGGGGGCCCTTTGGGTTCTGAGTCATCTTTGGTTTCCCAACATTCTAATCCTTCTTTGGTTGATACAACAGTCGTGCCAATGCAATATTTGGCTGATCCCACTCTTCTTTTCGGGGGTGATGCATTTCTTGAACATGTTGTCTTGCATCATGTTCAACCAACGGTCGTGTCGAAGCAATCTTTGACCGACACCACTCATGTTTTTGGGGGTGATGCATCTCTTGACCTTGTTGCCTCACATCCTCTTCAACTAATGGTTGAAGAAGTGGTCATGCTGATGCAATCTTTGGTCGATCCCTCTCTTCTCTTGGACAGTGATAAGTTTAAGGAAGTGACACTGTCGATGAAATATTTGGTCAATCCCACTCTTCTTTTGGGGGGTGATGAGTCTTTCGACCATGTATTTAGCATTTCTAGTTTTGTACCTTTTGCGTAAGGGAGCATTCCACTCTCTTCGAGTATGCTCCCTCCAAGTCCTAGGGTGGTTTAATTAGGTTTGAATGATCTTGTAGAGCCTCAGATTCCTTCTTCTACACCCTTCCAAATAAGGGTCATTCTTATATATATTGTAGATAAGGTAACCTCTACAAGTATTTTATCCTCCTCGACTTGGAAAACTTTGGGTTTTCCCAAAACTGTGTCAAATATCTGTGAGTTAATGAATTTCGACAGAAGTCCTACACGGGAGCCTTGGCCTCCCCCATCATATGCTGCTTAGAACAACATCCACGAGTCTTGTTTAAGCTCTTTTCCAACTCTCTCAAAAAGTGAAAATATTTTCGAGTGAACTTGTCTCTTTCACATTCGTTAATTGGATCTAAAAGGACGTCTATTTGGTGTAAGTTTAACCCTTTTTTGAACCAAGTAGACTAATTTTGAAAAAGGAATACTCTAGTCACTAGTGGCTAGAAGAGTTCTCTTGGGTATTGTTTTATACTTTTTCGGTCCCAGGGAACTAAATTTATGAAAAAGGACATTCTCTGGAGTTAAGTTGTAATTGCATCTCATTCTCTTGCTTGTAGTATTGAGCCTATTTTCGGTTCTCTCTTTTGCATTATAATCCTATCACCTCAGCAGTTTGCATCATCAACCCAACAGAGCCTTGTTTATATCCTTTGCATCTTGACACCCTATACCCAAGAGGAAAAATTCCCCCAAGTGTCCATCTCCTGCATGCACCTCCTTGCATTAAGCATAGGTATGTTCCACTGCTAGAACTAGTTGCTTACTTGTGACAATTGTTTCCTCCTTTGTATCATAGCATTCATTTGACTATGAAAAAACAAAAAAATACGGGCAGGAAAATAATATTATCTTATATTGGCAGTAGTCATGTCACTTTTGAACAAAGCACAAACCTTTTGAGTCCTCGTGTCATCAAAATTTTGGGTTTAGCATGACCTTAGGAAGCTGAGCTCGTTACTTAGAGTTTACTCCCTCGACTAGTTACTCTTCCATTCCCTATGGAGAGTTTGATTGGTGCCTCCTACATCACAAAGTTTCATCATTGAGTATATGTTTCCATAGTCTTCCATATGTCTCATGCTCTTGTTCAAAGGATGTCTATCAACCTGTGTCGGCCATTCCTTAGAACTCTTGACTTTGCATGTCGACCATACCCTCACTATATCTCATAATTACATGAAGTTGTAGTCCTATCATGCACCCTGGTCCTACTTTCATAATTGGTAGGTAACCTTGAACCCAACAATCGACATTTCATCATTGGTCGCTGACTGGGGGGTTTCCCTTGTGTTCGACAACAAGAAATCCATTCACACATTGGGATTCTTGTAGTGTCTTGGATGCCATTATCCTTATTGGTGGTTTCCTCGCCTTTGTCAACATTTTTCCTTATTGGTTGCTATTCATAGGTTTTTTTTCATATATCGCTTTCATCTGGCACATGCGAAAGACACACAGGGTCGTTGGTTCATGAACATGTTCTTTGTTCAATTTCCTCCAAATCATTAATCTCCTGCTTTGTACCTCGTCCTGAATGATGAGAGATGCATCATTGCTCTCCTTTCATCAAGTCTCCTTCCATCGAATTCAACCCATCTATTATGGAAATGAGACCTAAAGTCCTATGAGTACCTAGAGGATTACAGTCATTAGTGGCAGGTTCTCCCGCCATCGACAGTTGGGAATACATCAATGTCTCCTGATCAATGAATTCTTCAAGTGTTCGACCTCAAATCCTTTATTCACACTTGGAAGAATGTACTCTATGACTTGATACCTACTTTCATTATTGAGAGGCTATCTCATGTTTGTTAATGGTATACCTTAATGACCGATAATCAAACGAAGTCTCATTGTGTTCAACCTCAACTTCTTTATTCACATGATGTAGACTTCAACCTTTGGCGGATCATGTATAAGACTTGAAGACATCAATTCATAGTCACAACTTCCCAGAGCTATTGCTATCTTTCATTGTACCAATACCTATGTGACTTCAGTGATCATGGGAGATCAAATTGTACTCCATTATATACAGATATCTTCAGATTGATTTTGATATTGTTTTTACTGGGCCTTGTTCGTGACTATGAAAACCTTTGGCATATAACCACCTTTGTATTGCCTATTCATGGCCATGAACAATTGTTTGGTATATTTTTCACATGGATCTGAAGTGTAATTCAAATTGGCATCCATGTGTGCAAAGTCAATACAGATTGTAATATTCTCATGAGAAACTAGTTCTTCCAACTGAGTCTCCATTACTCAACTTCTGGGTATTATAATGTATTTCGGCCATCGCAGATACTCCTATGACCTCACACAATAGGGGACATCTATTATAGCAAGGTTTGCCTCACCCTATGAAAATCTGCTCAGAAGGCCTTTTTCCATTTCCTTATGCAGACTTGAAGTCCCTTTTTGCAAATCCCAGAGATAAAAATAATATTTTTCCACATATACGCACCCTAACTATTATACAACATGCGTATACATAGGTTTCACCATTACATCCCGCGTACATCTGGTTTTGTGCCCAAAATTAAAAAATAGTGTTGGGTTTCCATGTCACGTCACGGGATCCATGATCCTTGACCTTCCATGTACTAGAAACATTCAGAATCTGCCCTTCAGTTCCATTTGAAGGCTATAAATGGGCCATATCCGAGCTATGGAAAAAAAAGAATAAGAATTCAACTTTGAGAGCAAAGTTACTCTGGAGAAATTATTCACTTCATATTGAGTCTGCATCCCTTTGTCCTTTTAAGTTTGAACACATTGTTCATCCCCCAAGATCTTCCCTACTTGATTGAGAACCTAATTGTCTCTCTTATATGAGGTTTCCTTTGGTGGAGGATTGAAGTGGTGGAGGCCCAACTGGAAGGGACTTAGTTTCTCGGTTCCAAACCGTGCCGAAACAGAAGTTTGTAATTCATTCACTTTTGTTGATAACATTTTAATAGAAACACTTTTTTCGCGTCCAATAATGTCTTGAAAATATTTGAATTGTTACTCCATGAGCATATTTGTTATGAATATTTATGGAATATGCTATTGAATTTGCTAACTTTATATATTATCACCATATGCTTGTGTGTCTTGGTTGTTGAGGATAAGTTGCAGGTATATCGCTTTGGGTCGAGTGCTCAATGGTGGACTTCATCGGACGTCTGGATGAGGTAGGCTCCTTATCTTTTTTATTTAGCATATTTGTTTATATATCATATCTAGGATTAGAGTTGATTTCTGCAATCATTTCCGTCTATTGTGGTTTACCCTATGCCATAGAGAGATTTTCCTCGTAACAAAGATGTATTCATAGCTTCTTCTGGACTAATGTAAAAGAGAACCTTCTTAATACCAATTTCAAAGAGAAGATTGAGATTCTACATTTCATTTCCTTGAGTTAAGTGCTTTCTATGTATTGCCTTTTCATAACCTCATTTTATTCACTCCGTGGCTCTTAAAGATTGAAAGACTACAATATAGTAATACATTGACTGTGGTCCATATAATTGGAAGTTTGTTCAACTACAACTTTTCCTTTGTTATTACTATGAGTAAAACAAGACCTGTATCTATGTGGATCTCCTCATTTCAATTCATCTTTTAAGATTCATCCTTCATGATTCTTCTATTGAGGATAAGGTAAGATTTATCAGTATTGGATACCTTACTTTATTTTGACAATTTTGTTAATCAATTCTACTTTCATATACTCAATATTTATAAAAAAACTCAAAGAAAGAGATATTACCTTTGTGTTTTCTAGTCATTAAATTTATTTGAAGTTTCATCTTAAAACTGAAGGTAGAAAAGCATTATAAAAACAAATCTCTTAAATTTTGGATGTCTGACATTATTATGTGAGCCTAGAGTAAATCTCAGGAACAACAGGGTGCTCAAGTTTCTGCAAGAGAAAGTTGGTCCTCAAAAATTGAGTTTCTTTCAGGAGAAAGGCGACAATTTCAGGTTTGTGTAAGAGTTGGAATATTTTTGAACACCTAGAGGTACAAACTTTAACATGTTATTTCAGTGCATAAATCCATGATCTAAAATTCAGTTAGTTCCAACATTGTAATTTGTTTGTCTAACTCTATTTACCCCAAATTATCGATATTTCCACTGTCTGGATTTAAAATTTGGTGATTTGTAGATTCCTCTGATTGTCCTGGAACATGTTCCAACTTCTTTAATTTATGGTATCCCACAATCTCTCTCTATTTAATCCCTATCTCTAGGATAAGTAATACCATCAAACATTGTCTATGATTAGGGTTTTGGGTGATAGAGTTATTCCCTTGTCTCTCTATATATTTTGTGCAATTATGATATGTCAACTATTTTCAGAATACCCATGGGAAAGGTCATAAAAGAAGGCACCTATGAATCATACCAATTTTGTTGTTCAAATTTCTTCTATTGAAAACAAACTACCCACTCTCATATTCCATTGATTGAGAGAAACCCAAATGGAACTTTAAAAATTTAAAATAAGGAACTTGAAACCCACCTTATATTGTTTAATAGTGCATTCAATTCTTTCAATCATTTCATATTTACCCATTGTACTCATGTATAGGTAATTAGAAAGACATTTACTATCTGTAACTAAAATGATTGTAACT
>JZKD02S1168077.1:118438-145865 GCA_000966675.3 Picea glauca
ATAGGAGGATGCCCCCTTGAAGAGGCAAGTGAACAGGAGAGGATCCCTTCCATAATAGGATCCATTGTATGGTGTTGCCCTACCTCAAGGGTTTGGTAATAATAAAATGTGGTTTCTTCTATCTTGTTTGTGGATCTATTGTGTATTCAGTATATCTTGTGTGGTGATAATATTTTCAGATCTGGTATAGGTTCTTAACAACTAATTATATCAACAATACCACATTCATCAATAATGTATGTGATTGTTGGGCACTTTAATTATCTAAATAAATAGATAATTAAGGTGTTCAATATGAATTGTCAAACCCAGGGAAGTTTTGTTATTGCAATATAATTGTGCATAGTCTATGCTAGATTATGAAAGCAAACACTAATCAATTGAAGTAAGGTAAATTAACACTAAAAGAAACAAAATTGAAAACATGAACACTAACACAAGTTGTTGAATCAGCTGGAGTTCTAATCTATTGTTGCAGAATTGAAATCACACTTGCATAATTGAAATCTAATTTCTAGGAGTAGAATTTGATGAGTGTATAAGAATCCTGGATTATCTAATCTATTCTAATTTTCTATATTAATCTTGCAGAAGGAAGTTCTGTGCTAATTGCTTAAACGAAGTCTACTTAATTGCAGAAAGGAAATTCACACTTCTATTTACTTTTTCTTGAAAACAAATATTTACTCTAATGCAGCAAGGGAATTAACTTTCAAAGAAATTCTCCAACAGTATACAACAATTGACTCTAACTATCATGAGACACACTGATGCACATTTAATAGAAAGGGACTGAACTGTAACAACAAATGTTTTCTAGAATTCTAAACAAATAACTCACACAAATCAAAGGAGTTAATCTAAAACTCAAAACAAAGGGGAGTCTGTGAGGAAGGTGGGCCCTTTCCTTCTCACTGAATCCACTCAAAAAGACTACAGTAGGTTAGAGAAACTCAAATCATTTTCTTTATTAAATCGCCAAATTGTTCAGATACAAAATGCTTCACTTCACTCTCTGTTCCAAAGCTAATATTGTCTACCAATGGTTACAAAATCTCTATTATTTAAAGACAGAGACATTTAGTTAAAATAGACTCAGAACAACCTTGAGAATCAAAGATTCTCAAGTTGTTCGTATGATATAAAAGATCTGTCGTCTTCACAAAATATGGAAATGATCTTGATCACCAGCGTGAGACAAAACGTGTAACAACCTTGAGGATCGATCTTCAGGATTTGGATTTGAATGATATACCATCTTCCAAGATCGGTGAGCATTTGTTGCAGCAGATGTAACAACTTCTAAGAAAGGTGTGCAATTGATGTAGTCGTGTAACACCATGCAGAATTGACACACAACTGTAACAACTGGTGTAACAACAATGATCTTTATTCAAAACTTGGTTGTTCTACACGTTTTGATCATTAGTTGAACATTCATGGATAAAATACGAGAAACACTACGAATCAAACATGTTAAGTGAATAAGAATACAAAATCAAGATCAATGATTCATACCTTGGGAAAAAGGGTCTTGGCAAACATTATATTAGGCATTTTAGCATAGAAATGATAAGGTTGAATGAGAAAAAGGTATAGTGAAAAAGGGAAATTTTTGGGTCCTAACATCCCCCCCAACTGAAGACATTGCATGTCCTCATGCAATCCACATTCAAGCCTTATTCTGAATCTGAGTCAGGGAAGTGACTCCTCTAGTGTAAATTGCTAAGACAAAACTGGCATGAGATTCTTCATCTGCAAGTTTGAATCCACAGCTCCTTACCATCTCCAAACGACATCTTTTGAGACGTTTGACCCCTGTGTATACTCTGAATGAGGCATCCAAAAACTGGGAAAATGAAACCTGAGTCCCATCCACTGATGCCTACACGTTGGCATACATGTAATACTTATTCCTTCTTGACTGAGAATTTGGCCGGTTCTTCATCATGACCAGTGACTGGTACTTTCACTATTTTATACCCTGCCTGAAAATAAATATTACCACATTCATAGCACATGTTCTCTCTATTTTGAGTCATAATAGCTTTTGTCAGTGCTAATATATCCAAGGTTATCTCATCTAGGTTTTTCTGTCGAGCGACCTGCAATTCCTTCTTGAGGGAATCCAACTCTGCTTTGAGGCTTTCATTTTCCTTCATTAGTTCAATAATTCTAGAATTTTCTGTATGCTTCATCTTCTTCTCAATTTAAGCAAATAGATGAGCAAGTGGCACATCCTCACTATTTTGTGTAATTGGTTCTTGTGTGGAAGATACACTCATGATAACTGTTCTTGTGTAACAACTAACTCTGACATGACTGGTTCTTGTGGGACAGTCTCTTCCTGGGTAGCTGGTTCTTGTGTCACAGCTAATTCTGGCATGACTGGTTCTTGTGTGATAGTCTCTTCCTGGGTAGCTGGTTCTTGTGTAACAACTAAGTTCTGGGAAGAGGCTGGTTCTTGTGTGACAATGATGTTGACTGGTTCTTGTGTAACAATCACGTCTTTATCAACGAAGGATAATGGACGAAGAATGGGTATTTCCTGTTCCATATTCTTCCATCCAACTTCTGCTTCAGTAGACCTCGATGACCTAGTTCTCCTCCTAGGTAAAGTAGAGACAAAAACAAGGGTTTTCCTTTTCTTTTCTTTAGGATAAGGGGGGTGTTCTTCAAAAACCAGACAAGGAGGAAAATCTGGAATGCTGGGGTCTTGTATAATATATACTTCATCACTCGACGAGTGATGCACTGAATCATCAAGTGAAGTCGATGATTTTGCTTCAATTTGTTTACATTCGGCCTGCATTGACAAAATGGTTTCTTAAAGTTCCTTGCACAAGGTAAAACCTTGTATACATATCTCTATAGGATCAATTTGCGGCGCACTCATGTTTGTATTATTGATGTCAAAATTGGGCAAGGTCTGAGCATTAGCAAAGTCAGGACACTTTGTCACAACAACAAGAGAGTTTTGAGGTGCGTCTGGTTCAACAGGAGATGAAGTTGACGTACTGGCTGTTACACTGGAGGCTGTAACTACTATTGCAGTAGACCTCGCTGACCTAGTGCTCCTCCTAGGTAAAGTAGAGACAGAAGCAGGGGTTCTCCTTTTCTTAGCTTTAGGAGTAGGAGGGAGTTCTTCAACAATCGCTGTTGCAGCCGAGGGCTAAGGCTCATGAGTTGGTCCAAGGATTGCGTTGTCAACTGCTTGTTCAATCACAACTGCAGGCATAGGGTTTAGCTGTCCTGGTTCAACTCTGTCAATGATTTTCTAAGTGGTATTAGAGTTGCTTCTGGTTTTTCGTTTTCTTCTCTGAGTTGACTTACGAGCAATTACAGTGGGGGCTTTAACTGCTGGTGCAGTCGAGGGCTGAGGCTCATGACTTGTTCCTATTATTGGGTTTAATTGTTCTAGGTCAGACGTAACAGCAGGCACATGATTTGGTTGTCCTTCCACTTCAGGTAATAATTTAATAGGAATTCCCATTCCTTTTCGAATCAACAACCCTATCAGTCTGTGATTGGAAAGATAATTCTTGGGATTCTTTGATTTCTTGACAAAGTGAGCCATATTATGTAAGGAATGAAGAAGGTAATAAGGGATGTTTATTAGCTTATGTTGTCTTAAATGTGACAGTAGCATAAAATCAGAAAAATAAACTACTTGATATCGTCCCTCACATGTAATGTACCTTTTTATAAATTTTGATACCTTCCCCCATGGTTTTGGTAAGGAACTTACATCTGCACCTCGTCCCTTGGTTTGAAATTTCTCATCATCCACGATAAAACCCTTCCGTGCTTCGAGAAGATGTGTTTTTCTGCTAAACCACCTTTTTCCTGTGGTCGACAACCCCGTCACAACAACCACAATTTCCTCTGTCACTGGAATCCTCACCCTGTGCACCATCGATTACCCTTCTGTGATATTCTGACTGAACTCCAATACCTCTGCTTCATTAAACCCCTACAGCTTCTCAAAATAAGAAATCCATCTAGCCTGCAGGAATTTTTCGTAAACATCTGGGTATAGTAGCAATGCATCCAGATTTTCCGGTTCATATCTCACAGCTGATCCTCCCATGTCATCGTTTTAGAGTATAAACAGGAACAAAGGAGGAGAGACCAACACCTAAACCAAAGACACAACAAGTTTGAATGAGGATTTCATAAAGAACATGGTGTCTCATCGAAAATAATCATGGTCGAAAGGTGGTGGAGGTGCATATAAAATGGGATTTTGACGACTGAGATTTTCTTCCCCCCCCAACTAATCTGATTGGCTCATGGTGTAACTAATTTAGGATAACTAGTAGGTAAACATTAAATCTTGCTTCCATATCTACATCACTTTGACACGTAGGATTAGTCACGTATCTCAGAACTTACCACATGAACCGATCTGGTGGAATAAACACACTATACAACCACCATATGATTTGCGTGGAATAGCCATAATGTTGAAAGATGGCTCTGGAACGTGAGAAATGATGATATGACAAGTGGAGCATAGGTGGAGTCCTTTCTTTGGTCGACCAGTTGGAAACCTGCGGATGTGGAGTCAATTAATGATGAAGTAGCTTCTTCTGACAGAGAGAGCGGAAAATATAGAAGCGAAAATGACAAAACAACAATGTTTCAACATGGAAAGATAGCAGAGCGAAAAATATTGATGGAACATCAACATGGAAAAATGGCAGAAATGTGAAAAACGGGTGAAGCGACATGTAAAATAGCGAAAAGGAATAATATCAATAGGTGTATCAACATGTATTTTGGTCGGAATGTTGGAATTAGGTGTAGAAACATGTAAATCGACCAATTTGATGGAAAAGAGTGTAACAACATATATGACAAAATAGTCGGGAAAATGGTGTAATAGCATGTAAAGTGACCATTTTGTCGAAAAGAGGTGTAACAACATGTAACCCGGTTGAACACAGAATCACTTAGGTTTTAGGAAGTTTTTCAACTTCCATAAACTAATCCTTCAGCTCCTTCCGTTGTAATCTACCTTGTTGTTCATCAATCCATTTGCACACAAGTAACTGCCTGACACCCTTCTAGGCTGAATTTATTAGAAAAACATAAACATTTTGAGCAAAAACAGAAAAATTCAAATTCACAGAGTTTATTTATATACAAGGTTTTATTGAAAAGAAAAAAGTTCTAAGGTTTAAAAGGGGAAGGAGCAAGCTCCTTTTCCTTTAAAAATTGATAATCTGTATCAGCTGTACATCTGGATGTAAATTCTGCTTTGGAAAGTGGACGCTGATATAGGCACAAGTGATGACCATTTGCAAGTAATTGTGTATTGGATCCATCAATAGTGATCAATCTGACTGTCCCATTGGGAAAAACAATGTCTACCGCATAAGGTCCTAGCCATCTTGTACGCATCTTACCCTGAAATTCTTTAAAGCACGAATCATACAATAGAGCCCAATCTCCTTTTTTGAATAACTTCTTCTTGATGACTCGGTCATGCCACTTGGTTCTTTGTTGTTTAATCACAATGGTTTGATGAATAGCGTCCAAACGCTTCTCATCCAACTCATTTAGCTACTACAGTCTGGCCCTCTCTGCCATAGTCAAGTCTATATTGACTGCTGATGTAGTTCTGAGGGTTTTGATCTCAAACTCAATGGGAAAAACAAGGCTCTTCACATATACAAGTTCATAAGGAGAAAAACTAGTTGTGTTCCTCCAAGTGGTTTGATAAGCCCATAGAGCTTCATGCAATCTATCAGACCAATCCCTATGATGTTCCCTGACTGTCTTAGTAAGAATGGCTTCTATTACTTTGTTTGTACTTTCCACTTGCCCATTACCTTGGGGATGGTATGGAGAAGTTGTTCTATGCAAAACATGATACTTATTGAGTAGGGTTTTAAACTTATGTGATGTGAGAGGTGGTCCCCCATCAGTTGCCAACTCTCTAGGAACTCCAAACCTAACAAAGATATCTTCAAACAAAAATGCTAAGACAACTTCTTTTGAGGCCCCGATGAGTGATTTTTCCTGTACCCACTTAGTCATTTAATCTGTGCAAACCAATATATAGAATTTCTGATTAGAAGGTGGGTTAATGGGCTCTACAAATTCTATGGACCATTTCTCAAAAGGCTCTAACACCACTTGAGGCTGGAGAGGCATCTCATCCCTATGATTTGGCTGACCCATTCATTGGCAACTGTCACAAGCTTGGACATACTTTTTTGCACCTTGAAATATTGTGGGCCAAAAATAGCCCATCCTTAAAATTTTATGCCCAGTCCTTTTATCATCAAAAAGACCCCCACAAGGGCCATCATGGAAAGATTTAAGCAGATCATAAACTTCATCATCTCTCACACATCTCCTGATTTGTTGATCTAGGCCTGTGTAGAAAAGATATCCCCCTATCCAACTATACCGAGCACTCTTCCGAATTATCTTCCTTCTTTCTTAGGGAGATAGATGGGGAGGTACCTTCTCTGCAACCAAATAATTAGCAATGTTTGCATACCAAGGTGAGTGAGAAGATACTGGAAATGAATCATCTACATGTGAATTATCATCATTTATATTCAATCTTGAGAGAAAATCAACAACCACMWTTTCTTTTCCTGGTCTATCTACTATAGTGATGTCAAATTCTTGTAGTAATAACAACCATCTTGTTACTCGGGCGTTAGTAATAGGTTTATTCATCAAATATTTAATTGTTAAATGATCAGTATGAATAAAAGTAGAATAACCAGTGAGATAATGCATGAATTTATTGATAACATAAACTACTGCCAAGAATTCTTTTTTTGTAACTATATAATTTACTCAGCAAGAACCATGATATTGCTGATATAGTAGATAGCATAGGGATCTTTGTCCTCCTGTTGCCCAAGAAATGCACCAATTGCAATATCTGAGGCATCTGAAGAAATGTGAAATGGCAGAGCCCAATTGGGCCCTCTCAAAATGGGAGCTATGGGCAATTTCTGTTTTAGATCTACAAAAGACAATTCGCAATTGTCAGTCCAACTAAAGTCGACATATTTTGTCAATAGAAAAAACAAGGGAGAGGCAAGCTTGGATTTTTTTTTAATGAATCTCCTGTAATATCCAGCATGCCCTAAAAATCTTCTTACCTCTTTCTGATTTGATGGAGTTGGAATGTCCAAAATTACTTGGATTTTGGCTGGGTCTACCCGAATTCCTTCATAAGAAATGAAGTATCCTAGGACCACACCTTCACTCATCATCATATGACATTTTTCTGTACTTAGAGAAAGATGAGACTGTATGCATCTTTTGAGTACTTTTTCCAGATTAGCTAAAGCTTCATCGAAATCAGTACCATAAGGTGTAAAGTCATCCATGAATATTTCCATACAATCATTCACCATATCAAAGAAAATACCAATTATAGCTCTCTGGAAAGTGGCTGGTGCATTACACAAGCCAAATGGGAGAACCTTGTAGGAAAATGTACCCCAAGGGCTGGTAAAGGTGGTCTTATCTTGGTCCTATGGAGCAATGGTAATCTGGTTATAGCCACTAAAGCCATCTAGGAAAGAGAAAAACTTATTCCCAGATAGGTTTTCTAGAACCTGATCAATAAATGGCAGAGGGAAATGATCCTTCTACATGGCCTTATTCAGGGCTCTATAGTCCACACACAATCTCCATTTACCATTATTTTTAGGCACAATAACCAAAGGTGAAACCCACTCGCTGTCTAATATAGGGTAGATGAATCCGACATTTAGAAGTTTCTGGAGTTCTTCCTTAACAATTTCTTTAATATCAGGGTTCATCCTCCCTTGGGCTTAGAAAATGGGTCGGCTTTCTTCCTTAATTTATATATGGTGGGTGCATAGTTAAGAGGAAATTCCTTTCATATCCATGTAATCCCAGGAAAATACCTCTTTATGTTCAATCAATAACTTCATCAAACGTTTAGTTTCAGCAGAAGATAAATCATGATTTATGTTCAGGGTTTTTCCAGGTTCAATTTCTACAACGATGCTCTTAGAAATGACTTTAGGAAATAATTCAGTTGTTTCAGTATCTACTGTTACAGCTTAATTAACTTGGTTTACAACAGTTTCAGAGAACATCTCTAGGCTCACTCCTTCCTGGGCAGTAGGGTCAAATATTCTACTGAATCAGTGATACATGTTTTGTGTAACAACAAAGGGGTCATAGATAAAGCTATTGATTAGCTCATCCTCTGTCTCGTGTTTGAAACTCAGGGCTTTTCCTATGGTTAGCACGGGCAGAGCACTTTCATCCTCAAGGTCCATCCATAAAGAATTTTTAGGTTCCACATTGTTTGTAGCATGAGGATAAAGGGTAAGTTTCTTGGTATCATAACCATCAGAGATGGTCATTGAACCAGATCTACAACCACTGAAAGCGCCAGCTGTAGCTAACCATGGTCTTCCTAGAATTAGAGGATGACCCCCCAGACGGGTTTTAGGTTGCAATACGACAAAATCAACAGGATACTCCCATGAATCAACTGAAAGAACTAGATCATCGATTACTCCTTCTGGTTTAATAGTAGAATGATCAGTTAACTCTAAAAAAATAGGAGTAGGACAGACTTGTTGTCTGAGTTGCAACAATTGCGTCGTCTCTATTGGCATAATGTTAATTTACGCCCCTAAATCAACTAACACATCGAGAATAAATGTCTGTCCAATTTTGACAATGACTATAGGGTTTCCTGGGTCGCCATATTTAATAGGTGGGGTTTTGCCTAACATCAGTTCAAACAATTCTCCCACTACGTGTACTATGAGAGGATCCTTAGGTTTCCTTCTTGGCTTTTTGATACAGAGGTCTCTCACAATATTCGAATAAATAGGGACATCCTTAATCGCTTGCAATAGTGGAATTTTAACATGCAGATTTTGCAACTCTCCTAAGAGATTGAAGGATGGTAATTCCACAGTTTTGGCAATTTCCAATCTTTCAGGGAATGGGGGTTCTGCTAATTCTATGATAGGTTTTTCAATCTCCTCTGTATCAGCATATGGTTTTTCCCCTGATTCCTTGTTTGATTATGAAGATGGAGCATCTTCAATTATTGGCTCGACTATTCTCCCTGATCTTAATTTTATCTCATCACAAGGCATAGGGGTAATAGACAGAGTTGGCACACTGTGTATATCAATATTCTGAACGACCTTATTATTTGGATTTGGGTTAGGTTGCATAGGTATCTGAGGTCGTAAGGGAGGATTTTTCTGTGGGGCATTGGGAGGTAATTGTAGCTGTTGCTGTTGGTATTGGGGTTGGAACTGTTGTTGATAGGGGTTTTGATGGTGAGGGTTTTGATAAGTAAGATGTTTTTGAGGGCCTCTCCAATATGGGTTCCATTTCCCATGATGATTTTGTTATTGGGGCATAGGTACCCATGCATTGGGATCCTGATAAGGAGGTGGCATTTGATTTGGAGGGGGGGCATTCATCTGGCCATATTGAAGCTGATTGTTCACATTATTCCAATAATTAAGTGCTACAAGAGATAATTGAGGGTTTGTACCATGACCTCGTGGCTTCCATTGTCTTCTCTATGTTATTAGATAAACAACCTCCGCTTCCTCATTAGTCACCTTCATTGATGCTTTTACACCTGGTAGGGAGGGACATTGGTCAGTGGTATGATCTAATTCACAAATAAGACATACCTGGACATTGTTCAGTGGGAACTCCCTTAGTGGATGTTTCTTTCTGCATTTCAAACAGAAAATGGACAATACCTAATCTGATTCTGATATTTCCTGTTTGACTTGCATAGTGTCAATTTGTGAAGCAAAAGAGTTAATGATTTTGTTTTGAAATATTCTAACAGATTACCTAATTCTGCTCTTGTTTCCCCTCCATTGGTTGATTTTTGTACCCTTGAAAAAGTGGTATCCTTGGTAGCTGACTTATTCCTTGTAGATCCTTGAGATCATCTCTTACAAAGATTTATAATGTCTTCATAGGATTCCTTAGATATATCTCTTTTGCCAAGCATATTCAACATATCTAAACAATCATCTATAACTCATTTTAGAAAAATATTTTTTATAATGTCCTTACTCACATCCGGATGTCCAGACCTTTGTAGATTATACTGGAGTCACTCCACAAAATATTCAAGGGTCTCATCCTCCTTCTGAGACATCTTGAACAGTTCCTCTCTTCGTTCCCTCGTTCGGTAGTAATCTTGGTACTTGTTTAGGAAAAGTTTCCTCATTTGTCCCCATGTTGAAATATTCTCTCCTCCAAGGCTCATGAACCATCTTAACGCGTTACCCTTCAATGTAGCTAGAAACAATTTAAGCTTCTGCACAGTGGTAATGTAGTCATAGCTTCTACACAAAATATCAAATTCAAACAGAAACCCATCTGGATCCTCAGTAGATAATCCATGGAAATTTGGTAGGGCTGAGAGAGGTATGTTCTTCATATGAGCTATTCTTGTTGGAATATTAGTAATAGGAAAGACCAAGGTAGATATAGTATTTCCATCATTTACCTGATCTTCATTGTACGCTGGATTCTCACGGTGGAACTCTTCTTCATTATCTCCTAGATTTTCCATACGTGCTCTTTCTATCCAATCAATACGAAAAGTGTCCCACTCCTCTTTAGTGACTAACTATTCATTGATATGATAAACAATTTCCTCTGGATTTTCATTGTTCGAAGCTACACTTTCTTGATCTTCAATATTCTCCAATGTTGCGTGCTGACTTGTTGGTGAAAAATCTTCAGCTTCAGCCCCTGATGAAAATGATGGTTCAAAATGGGGTAGTTATGATGTCTGAGGAATATGTCTTCTTGGAGGATTTGAAGGGTGAAAGATAGATCCCGAAGAAAAATATGATCTGGATATAATCTCATCAACAAAGGTTGGCCTTCACAGTGCAGGATTACTTCCACCACGTCCTCTGGTACCTGTAGGGTTAGTATTTTTGGGGATGTGTCCTATTGTTCCTCGATTCATGCAGACTACTCATTCCTAAGAAAATAAAACTAATGTGCTTACAAGGATCTATAATTATCTTCCCCGACAATGACACCAAAATGTTGGGCACTTTAATTGTCTAAATAAATAGATAATTAAGGTGTTCAATATGAATTGTCAAACCCAGAGAAGTTTTGTTATTGCAAGATAATTGTGCACAGTCTATGCTAGATTATGAAAGAAAACACTAATCAATTTTAGTAAGGTAAATTAACACTAAAATAAACATAATTGAAAAGATGAACACTAACACAAGTTGCTGACACAACTGGAATTCTGATCTATTGTTGCAGAATTGAAATCACACTTTCATAATTGAAATCTGATTTCCAGGAGTAGAATTTGATGAGTGTATAAGAATCCTGGATTATCTAATCTATTCTAATTTTCTATATTAATCTTGCAGAAGGAAGTTCTGTGCTAATTGCTGAAAGGAAGTCTACTTAATTGCAGAAAGGGAATTCAAACTTCTATTTACTTTTGCTTGAAAACAAATATTTACTCTAATGCAGAAAATGAATTAACTTTCAAAGAAATTCTCCAGCAGTATACAACAATTGACTCTAACTCTCATGAGACACACTAATGTGCATTTAACAGAGAGGGACTGAACTGTAACAACAAATGTATTCTAGAAATGCTAAACATATAACTCACACAAATCAAACAGTTAGTCTAAAACTCAAAACAGAGGGGAGTCTGTGAGTAAGGTGGGCCCTTTCTTTCTCACTGAATCTACTCGAAAATACTATAGTAGGTTAGAGAAACTCAAATCACTTTCTTTATTAAATTGCGAAATTGTTCAGATACAAAATGCTTCACTTCACTCTCTGTTCCACAGCTAATATTGTCTACCAATGGTTACAAAAGCTCTCTTATTTAAAGACAGAGACATTTAGTTAAAACAGACTCAAAACAGCCTTGAGAATAGGATATTCTCAAGATGTTCGTATGATATAAAAGATCTTTCATCTTCACAAAATCTGGAAATGATCTTGATCACCAGTGTGAGCCAAAACGTGTAACAGCCTTGAGGATCAGTCTTCAGGATTCATATTTGAATGATATACCAGCTTCTAGGATCGATGGGCATTTGTTGCAGCAGGTGTAACAACTTCCAAGAAAGGTGTGCAATTGCTGTAGTCGTGTAACAACATGCAGAACTGGCGCACAACTGTAACAACTGGTGTAACAACAATGATCTTTCTTTAAAACTTGGTTGTTCTACACATTTTGATCATTAGTTGAACATCATGGATAAAATATGAAAAATGCTACCAATCAAACATGTTAAGTGAATAAGAATACAAAAGCAAAATCAATGATTCATACCTTGGGAAAAAGGGTCTTGGAAAACATTATATTAGGCATTTTAGCATAGAAATGATAAGGTTGAATGAGAAAAAGGTATAGTGAAAAAGGGACATTTCTGGGTCCTAACAGTGACAAGTCAAGTATAAATAACAAATGACGTATGAATCTATGTTTATTTATGCAGAGATATTAAGGAAATTATCAATCACATAATAAACATGGAAATGAACAATATATCAAGCTCACAGGTACAAAAATGAAAGGTAAGAAGAAAGTCTGAACAACATCGAATGGCAGAAACTTATCATTCCATGATATATTCAAAAAGGTATAGATCACAAAGAGTACATATGAGAATTCAAGTTTGAACCCTTAATAGTGATGCCTCTATGGGCTTAAATAGTGATTACAATATGGTTGTCAGATCCTCAAAGGGTGTATCTCAATGACACTTGTTTAAAGGAAATCCACAAGATTACAAAAGATAGGATTTCAGATCCTATTTTCAAGGGATAGATATCCCATCCTAATCCCAAGACTTTAGCTCCACCTGATCTTCCTAACGGGTGTAGGATACCATCATCATCAATCTCTGACAGTTGGAGTGCTAACCCGAATATTTGACTGCTGAAAATCAGGTCGGACTTTGACCGAATCTTTCATACACAGAGCTTTGACGAGTTTGCAGTGCAATGGACTGTGGAACCCTGCTTCATGCTACCAACTGGTTGTGGGAGACTGTTTTAGGACACATTGAGTGAACAATTGCTTTGAAGACTGAAATAGGTGCTAAAAGGAGTCGATTTAGGCCTGATAATTCATGATATAACCTTTGTAGCCCTGAAAACTTCAAAATTTGTGACAAAATGTTTTTGTAAGTGAACACTTGTCTTGGAGAAAACATATTAATGCCAAGAAGAGACTATTTAGACTTCATCTCAACACATATACCATACATATCCCCCTTTAAGATAACATAAAAATGGCTTCAACATCTATCATCAATCACACAAAATTTTAAAACATCTTGAATTAATCATCAAGCTTGGGAGAACTAGAAGAGGCAATCTCCTTCAAGAAGATAGATAAATTCTTCTTACTAAGCATATTTTTGGCCAAGTATAAGTGCTCTGTTAGCCTTCTATTCTCTACTCTTAGACTAAGATTTTGTTTGTATATGTCGGCCAATTGATTATTCCGAACCCTCTTTCTTCTGATGTTTTTCTTCATCTGATTGCGTTCCTCTTCCAGTTCATTTACTTGGCTTGTCAATTGTCTACCAAGTGTGATGTTTTCTTGATGTAACTTCTAATTCTTTTCCTGGACCTCTTTAAGCTGACTATCTGCCTCCTTGAACAATTGAGCCCAATCCTCTCTAGGCCCTTGCTCTATTCCTGAAGTTGGCTATGGAAGAGAGTCTCTCAACTGGACTATGGCTTCCAATGCTTCCCTTTCAAGAGGGGAAGCTTTAAATTTTGGAAGCTTAGAACTAGGCTTTACCATATAACTAATTTGAATAGATTCCTCTGCTAAAACAAGATTCCTCCTTGAAGAACTTTTGAGAACAGGTGTGTCAATTTAAGCTTGGATAATTGGGGGATTGCCTTCAATTTCCATCTGAGGGAGCTTTACAAGAGGTTCTACTTGTTCTTCAATTTCAGTTTCTTGAGCCTTTTCTTTTCTCTTATTTCTTCTATAGACTTGGGCAAGTGAGGGTTTTGAAGAAACAAGATTTTGAGAAGGTTGATGTTTTTCATATGCATGGGGGATAGTAGAACCAAAAGGCTGATCTATTTTAGGAGTAAGAGCAGAAGGGGCAGAATCTAGTGCTACTTCAAATGAGGGAGCAAGAGTCTCAATAGGAGGTGGTATCTCAGATGAAGGGACATAAGAGTCAATAGGAGGTGTTGCAATATTCTTCTTAGAGGCTTTGTGTTTAGGAGGATAATGAAGCAAAACAATGTGGTAGTTTGATACAAACAAGAAGGTAGGCCAATCCTTCCCTTCCTTCTTCAACTGTTCAAGAACTATAAGTTTAATTATATCATGGTGGAAGATAGACTTTTGAAGCTTCTCAGGTTTTCTTTGTGCAAATGAAATCATCCTTTCAAACTCTTGAAGAGGAAAAAGGATAAGTCTATCTCTTTCTTACCAGTGAAATGGAGAAGGAGCTTGAAATGGTACTGCAAAACCTAGATGTATCTTTCTTCACATGTGAAAAACCTTTGAATGATGAATAACAACTTGTCATAGTCTTCTATCAACGATTTCCTAGGGACACCTTTCACTAGATCAACTCCTCTATGTTCAGGTCTGAGCATATCTTGGCATCAGTCTTCCTTTTCATTTTTCTTTGCTTTGAACTATTATTCCCCTGTCCTAGGGATCTCTGTCACTTCAGCAATCATATCTATTGTCACATGGATTTCTACTGGACCGAGTTTTATTTTTCCACCCTTGTAATTCTGTAGAAAATCCCTTGATACCTCCAGATGTGATTTATATCTTGCTCGATTAATGAAGTGTCTTTAGGCTCAAATTTGACCAGGGAGCCTGACCTTTTCTTGGGAATGAGGTCCTTCCTTGGTGCCATGAGAGAAATGAGAGCCTGCTTCAATTATCTATGCATAAGAAAAGGTGAGGAAAAACATTTCAATGAAGAAGGGATTTATTTGAAGTATGCAAACCTTGAAACCCTTTGATGGTGAGATGAACTATGGAAGAGACCCTCAGTGCTTTGATGATGGTCAAAATAACTCGGGTACACCTCCTTTTAATAGTTTTCTTCATGCAAAATTCAAATTTCAAAACATGACCTTTTCCCTCCGAGTTTGTAGCACGCCATACCCTGAAATGATGCTTTGCGTTGACAACATGATATGAGTTGGTAGCGCCTCTAGTACAAAAGTACCCAGATGCGCTACAAACTCACCATCATGAAAGGGAATGATAAATAAAGGTCAAATCATGATTTGAGATACATATGATGGATTTTAAAAAGACAAAAACCGACTTATATGACCCATGACTCATCAATAGGAGATAAATGACTTATATTTTGACCCATAATAACCTAGGACAATGACCATGACAACCAGTTAGTCATTTTTTACCGTATGTGACATGACTCACATTGTTGACTAGACTTATGAAGGGAATACTTTATTAAATGACTCATGAGATAACAACTATAAAAATCACCCAAGACTAGAATAAAAACAGATTTTTATTGGGAGATAACATCTGGCTCTAATTGGGGATGGAAGCCTCCCTGTGAAGATCCAAGGACTCACAAGACTAGTTTCCTTTCCTATCACCTATAAAACTTTAAAAAAAAGTGAAAATGTTGTTCCATTGGGCATGGAGTTATTATGAGACTAAAACTGAAAAAATAAAAAATATTTACAATGGAGAAGGCTTAAAAACCCTTAGTAGAAATAGGTTTTGAGAAAATGCCCATTGACTGGGCCACCAAATACTTCATTAACTTTCATATTATGTAAGAGAAAAGTGTTTTTCTGCAGCACTTGAGTGATGATGAAAGGTCCATTACACAATGTGTCAAATTTCCCATGCTTTCCTTTATCCTGTCTATAATCATCCCACTTTAAGACAAGATCCCCTGTTTGGAAAACATCTTCCTTAGCCTTTTTATCAAAACTCTCCTCCATATTCTTCTATTGTAGCTATATCTTCTCAAGTAACCGCTCCCTTATCTGCTGAAATTCAACTAGATGAAGAATTCTTCTAACCAAATCATTTGGTTCCCCTTCATCTTCTTGAAATTTTTTTGCAACAGGTAACGCTAGTTGGATAGGAAAAATGGCTTCGGTGCCATACACTAGCTTGAAAGGAGAAGTGAAAATGGACTTCTTATTTGTCACTCTATCAGCCAAGAGTGCAAATTTTAATTTAGAATCCCAACTTCTTTGATTTTCTTCAAGCAATTTTCTAATGATCCTCACTCGGATTTTGTTTGATGATTCAACAAGGCCATTGCCTTGAGGATAGTAAGAAGTTGAGTGAAAAATATGGATACCCATGTCTTCACATAACTTCACCAAAACATCAACTTTAAAATCAAATGCATTGTCAGTAACAAGTCTTTTTGGGCAACCGAATCTAGAAAATATATGATCATTCAAGAAATTTATGATAACAAAATGAGTGGCATTCCTGGTGGGAATAGCCTCAATCCATTTTTTAAAGTAGTCATTTTCAACTAGGATCCACCTATGTAGAACACTTGATGATGGATGTATCTCTCCAATAAAATCCAACCCCCATTGTGAAAAGGTCCAGTGACTACAATGGATTTCAATGGAAGAGATTTCAACTGTTTTTTTCCAGTGAACCTTTGACACTTGTCACATGTCTTAACATAGGAGCAAACATCAGAAAATAAACATGGCCAATAGTGACCAACCCTCAAAATCTTGTGGCCTGTAGTCTTCCAATAATGATGGCCACCACAAGTGCTTCTATAAAACTGATGCATAATCTGAACTAATTCTTCTTTGTCAAGACATCTCAACAACATCCTAGAGGGGTCTTTCCAATAAAGCATATTTTCATTAATTTAAAACTTGACTACCTTGAGTTTTAATGCTCTCACCTGTGTTGGATTCATCTCTGGAGGGGCTGCAAGGGTTTGTAAAAAATGTATTATACTGTTGTACCATTCACAAGAGGACAAATTGGCTGAAACTGACTGATTATGACTGTACCTTTCAACATAAATTTTTGATTGTGCATCCTCTGCATTTATGTTAATAAAATTAATGCCTAGCACCTCATAATTCTCCTTAGCAAGAATCTTTTCCAAACCCTGACCCTTGATCAATTTAGTTCGCTCAATGTCAATGTCAATGTCAAACTCAATGAGTTTGGAAATCCACTTAGCTCTTTTACCATCTATATCTGGTTGAATAAGTACATCTATGACTGAATTGGATGGTACATAAGCTATTACTTTGGCATGCAAAATATAGATCCTAAAAGCCTTAAGTGATTTGATCAAAGCATAGGCTTGTTTTTCAATAGGGTCATATTTTACCTCAACATCTCTTAATGTCTTGCTGAAGAAAGCCACTGACTATTCATGTCCTTGATCATTTCTCTGAAGTAACACTGCTGTAATGGTGTTATTAGATGCAAATGAAAAAATGTAAACATATTTACAGTAGTCAGGGTTGATCAAAGTAGGAGCTGACATAAGAGCTTTCTTTATAGCTTCAAAAGACTCCCTTGTTGCCTCATGCCATTTAACTTCTGAATCCTTCCTTAGCATGTTAGTGATGTGTTTAATCAATTCTGCAAAATTAGGAATACATATCCTAATGAAGTTAATCTTACCAATAAATGATTGGATGTCCTTCTTAGATCTTGGAATTGATATATTTTGAATAACTTCTACTCTTGTAGGGTCAATCTTTACTCCTTCATTAGTCACTATGTGTCCCATAAGCTTACCTTATTTTAATGCAAACTGAGAATTCTTTGGATTTAATGAAATTCCATGCCTCCTGCACTTCAAGAATGCCTTCCTCAAATGTTGCAAATGCTCTTTATGGTTGTGAGAAAACACTGTTAGATCATCCATATATATCAGAACAAACTTATCCTTTTCACCTACAAAGGCAATGTCCATGGCCCTTTGAAATGTGGCCCCAACATTCATAAGCCCAAAGGGCATCTTGCCATACATAAAAGTACCCCAAGGAGTTATGAATGTAGTCTTTTCTCTGTCATATGGGTGCACTGAGATCTAGTTATAGCCTAAAAACCCATCAATAAAAGACATGACACTAGCTCCATACACTCTTTGTAAGATATGCTCCATCTTGGGAAAATGGTAGTTGTCTTTCTTAGAACACTTGTCCAAGTTCTTGAAGTCAACACACAACCTAATCTCCCCATTCTTCTTCCTAACAGTAACTAGATTAGCAACCCACTCAGAATATCTTAATGGAATGATAATTTGAGCATTCAATAATTTTTTGATTTATTTTTCCATTATGGGTAGAAGAAGGGGACTGATAGATCTTAGCTTTTTCTTAAAGGGAGTGGCTTGTTTCTTCAAGGGGATTTTATGCTCAATCACTTGAGTGTCATAGGTCTTTAGATCACTTTACTCCCATGCAAAAATGACTGAAAATTCTCTCATCAAGATGCCATATGCATCTCTCTGTTCTGCAGTCAATTGTGTGGACAGATTTGTAGTTTTTGGGCATTTTTCCTCTCCTTACTTGTACTGAAAAACGACGGGGTCTTCCTCTTTCTTATCAGGTTTCAAGGGCACATCATTATGTTAAAAACTATTCTCAAGAGGTACTAATCCTCTAGGGATTTGATTATTGGGAAGTTGGATAATATCATGGAGCCCAATTTTTTTTTTTAGCTTAGGATTTTTAATTTTTTCAATATTTTTATTTTCATGATCTATATGGAAGGATGGAAACTCATCTATGACTTCCAAGAATCTGACCAATTCCTCATCATCATCAAACACCTTCCAAAATTTTACATTGTCTAGCAAAAAAGGTCTGTATTTCACTTGGATTTCATAATTTAGCTTTGCTGGCATAGGTGGATTGAAAGTACTATCTGAGACAACTAATGAATCAACAAGTTGACTTATAGATCTAGGAATATATGAAATATTAAAGGCTAGAAAAGAATCAATGAGATTCCATACCGCATCTATGTATGCCTTAAGCCTGACATGTTTGGCTTGAAAAGTGTTTTTGATTTGTTGGATTATCAGATCAACATCTCCAAATACTTTCAACCACTGAATATTCATGTCCTTAGCAACATTCAAGCCCAAGACCAAGGCCTCATACTTTGCTATGTTTTTATTCACCTTGAAATCCAATTTGAAGGACAAATGAATGGTTTCTTTAGATGGTGAAATAAAGACTACACATTCTCTTGCAGACTCTTTTGAACAAGCACCATAAAAAAACATTCTCCATATAGGAGTGCTTTCTACTTCTGGATATTTGAAAATAGTCTTTCTGAGATGCAATGATGATGATAAAGAATCATCAATATGAAGTATACAAGACCCAAAACCTGTATCAAATGAGTATATGGGATGATTAGTAGGCTCCTTCTCATCGCTGATTATATAAGCCAATTGAGATTCCCTATACAATCTCCTTTGTTCTCCACCAAAAAATGGGACAGTTGCATACGAAAGGTCATTTTGCAAGGTTCCCCCTAACCTTTTAACCCATGCTCTATACAAGAGCATACCAAATTTGGTCGACACATCAACTACGACAATGTCCATTACCATGCTTCTTATTGGTAACCGAGATAAAGAAATGGCTAAATCTTTTATCAAACCAAGGCACTTAACTTTCTTATAGTCAAATGAAAATAAATCATGATAAGACTTGGCAATCTCTAAACCCAATTCATCCATAACTACTTTTGGCATGAGTTTATGAGAGGCTCCTGTGTCTAGAAGGAAATTATGTAGAATTTTGTCATGGATGTTCAAGGAAACATAGAATGGTGGAGAGGTTTCCTCATAGTCTTCAACCATTGGACTAAGGAAAATGGTAGGCTTGTCATCTTGGAGATTCACAACATCAACAACAATTGGCATGGGTTTAGTCTCAAGGGCTTTGAGGATGGTTTGTTTGAAGGCATCATTCTTCATTAATTCCATGAGTGGTATGGGGATTTTAACCTTTTGAATTTCTGATTCAAAACTAAAAGATAAAGGGACTTTATCAGGGTTCCTTACCTCTTGCACATGAGCTTTAAGAAGTACTTGATTCTTGGATTGAGCTTTATCTTTGCTTGGTTTTTGTTTTGCAGGGGAAACGACTTTCTTGGGAGGATATTGTTCATCTTGATTACCATTACTCTGTTTGGATCTCAGATTATATCTATTTTGATCATCAATTTGACAAATGGATTCTTCATTTGGATCTTGACTAGCTTGATGACTAAGCAAAACTTCTTCATAGGAAACCCATGTCAATAAAGAAGCATTCCCTTTGTCTCCCAAACAATGGATCTCATCATCTTCTTCGGGCTCCTCCTCCTCCATTACTGTGTTCTAAAAAGGGGTTTTGATATTCTTCTCTTCATTTTCATTTCTATTCCTTTGTAAAATCCGATGTTGCCCATTATTTCTCCTAAATGGATTTGGATTTCGAGGAATGAAATTATTAGGCTCTCTACCTTTTGCAGGCTGCTTGCTCTCAAGCTTCATCTTGGAAAATTCTAAAGTCAAAGACTCAATCATGTTAGCCATCTTCTCAATGTTAGGATCAACACTTGATGAGGAGGCTTCTCCCTTTTGTTTTCTCCTCTCTCCTATGCCTTTCAACTTTTATGCAGCAAGGATATTAGATTCCACTTCAAGTGTTGCATCCTGCATGTAAGCCAATGTAAAAGACCCCCTTTCTCTCAATAGAAAACAAAATTCAGCATCAAAAGCTCTAGCGTATGTGATCTTTGCAGAGGTAGCAGTAGGCTTGATTTCAGTTGGTATCTTACTGTACATTCTATTAAATTTCTTGGTGAAGTATGACACTGATTGACCACTCTCCCTTCTCAAGTTCCCAAACTCTCTAATGTAGTACAAAAAGTCTTTCTTATCCCCCCATTGTTTTAAGAAAGTATCATAAAAAACTTTAATTCTTGTTATATATCTCAGGGTTAATTCTCTAAACCACCTCTTGGCCTCTCCATCTAAGGTTTGCACAAACACTCTCATCCACACATATTCATCTGTGATATTTAAGTTATCAACATAACTATAAAACAATTCAATATGCTCTTCAGTTGTGACCTCTTCTACCCCTAAAATTTTTTGGCATATACTTTTGATAGTCTCCAGTAGGCATCGCATTTAGAGGATTAGGCAATACTAAAGGGGCATATCTAGCAACTATAATTCTTTCCATGTTAGTGGGGTTTTGAGGTGTTTCTTCCATGATAATAGTAGATGCAGATGCACTGGAAGTTTGGATTACAAGGGATTGACATGAGGGTGATATTTAAGATGAGGGTGAAGTAATGGGAGGAGAAGGTATTTTTGGACTTGCAATGGAAGATGGAAAATAAGAGTCTCTATAAAATTCAGACAATAACTTGGCAAGGTTTTCTTCTCCCTTCACAGACAATTCATGTAGGACAAGTTCAACTGCAGGAAGATTTGTATGAATAAAGGATGAATTGGGTTCAATTTCAGATTGAGAATATTCTACAGAGGATGAACAAATGTCTTCTACAACAAAAGGTGAACTATCTTCTTGAGTTAGATCAGAGGATCCTTGGACTTCTGAAACTATCTTTTCACTGTCAATTTATGAACTTATAGCTTCAACAATTGTTGGTTTTATTAATGGATTTTCTAGAAAAGACACAGAGGGATTTCTGGACATACCTGAACTGGAAGATCCCTTCTGCAATGCCTTTTCCTCTTTGATGATTCTCTCAGGATCAAATACTGGATCAATTAGTGGCTGCTAAGAATTTGCTTGAGTATGTGCCTTCTTAGGAGCCACAATTCACCAATGGAGTCACCAGATAGAAAATTACAACCAAACTAATGATGCCCAGCCTTTGTCTATCATTAAAGTTGAGACTATGTCCTCTCCTAGGGAATATTGTTTCGTGCTCCTCTCCCCGACAATGGCAACAATTTGTTATCACTCCAGGAGTCTCTTTAGGTTGCAGTTCAAAAGAGCCAGGTAATTTTATCATAATGCTTAAATATGTATTTAGAAAATGGAACAAAGTGAATACCTCACACACTCAATCTTCAATTCAATATAGGTTTGGATAAATTAGGACAAAACAAGGCCACCAAAAGCGTACTGCTCATAAATGTTTAGCTGAGATGAATGAATGAAACTAATTATATGAACAATACCACATTCATCAATAATGTATGTGACATGTCAAGTATAAATAGCAAATGAATTATGACTCCATGTTTATTTATGTAGAGATAATCAGGAAATTATCAATCACAGAATAAACATGGAAATGAACAATATCTCAAGCTCACAAGTACATAAATGAAAGGTAAGAAGAAAGTCTAAGCATTATCCAATGGCAGAAACTTATCATTCCATGATATATTAAAAAAGGTATAGATCACAAAGAGTACATATGAGAATTCAAGTTCAAACCCTTAATAGTGATGCCTCTATGGGCTTAAATAGTGATTACAATTTGGTTGTCAGATCCTCAAAGGGTGGATCTCAATGACACTTGTTTAAAGGAAACCTACAAGATTACAAAAGATAGGATTTCAGATCCTATTTTCAAGGGATATATATCCCATCCTAATTCCAAGACTTTAACTCCACCTGAGCTTCCTCATGGGTGTAGGAGACCATCATCATCGATCTCTGACAACTGGAGCACCTAAACAAAATCTTTGATTGCTGAAATCAGGTCGGACTTTGACCAAATATTTCATACATAGAGCTTTGACGAGTTTGTAGCGCAATGCACTGTGGAACCCTGCTTCACGTTACCAACTGGCTGTAGGAGACTGTTTTAGGACACAATGAGTGAACAGTCACTTTGAAGAGTGAACTAGGTACTGCAAGGAGTCGACTTAGGCCTAATAATTCATGATATAACCTTTGTAGCCCTGAAAACTTCAAAATTGTGACAAAATGTTTCTATAAGTGAAGACTTGTCTTGGCAAAAACATATTAATGCTGAGTACTGATACTATTGAGACTACTTAGACTTGGTCTCAACACATATACCATACATATCCCCCTTTAAGATAACATAAAAATGGATTCAACATCTATCATCAATCACACAAAATTTTAAAACATCTTGAATTAATCATCAAGCTTGGGAGAACTAGCAGAGGCAATCTCCTTCAAGAAGATAGCCAAATTCTTCTTACTAAGCATATTTTTGGCCAAGTATAAGTGCTCAGTTAGCCTTCTATTCTCTACTCTTAGATTGAGATTTTTTTTGTATATGTTGGCCAATTTCTTCTTCTGAACCCTCTTTCTTCTGATGTTTTTCTTCAGCTGATTGCATTCCTCTGCCAGTTCATTTACTTGGCTTGTCAATTTTCTACCAAGTGTGATGTTTTCTTGATGTAACTTCTGATTCTTTTCCTGGACCTCTTTAAGATGATTGTCTGCCTCCTTGAACATTTGAGCCCAATCCTCTCTAGGTCCCTTCTTTGTTTCTAAAGCTGGCTCTGGTGTAGAGTCTCTCAACTAGACTATGGCTTCCAATGCTTCCCTGTCAAGAGGGGAAGATTTAAATTTTGGAAACTTAGCACTAGGCTTTACCATATCATTGATTTGAATAGATTCCTTTGCTAAAACAAGCTTCCTCCTTGAAGACCTTCTGAGAACATGTGTGTCAATTTCATCTTGGATAATTGGGGGATTGTCTTGAATTTCCATTTGAGGGATCTCTACAAGAGGTTATGCTTGTTCTTCAATTGCAGTTTCTTGATCCTTTTCTTTTCTCTTATTTCTTCTATAGACTTGGGCAAGTGAGGGTTTTGAAGAAATAACATTTTGAGAAGGTTTATGTTTTTTCAGATGCATGGGGGACAATAGAACTAGAAGGATGATCTATTTCAGGTGTAAAATCAGAAGGGGAAAAATATAGTGTTACTTCAAATGAGGGAGCATGAGGGTCAATAGGAGGTGGTATCTCAAATGAAGGGACAAAGGAGTCAATAAGAGGTGTTACAATCTTCTTCTTAGAGGCTTTGTGTTTAGGAGGAGAAGGAGGAAAATCAATGTGGTAGTTTGATACAAACAAGAAGGTAGGCCAATCCTTCCCTTCCTTCTTCCACTGTTCAAGAATTATAAGTTTAATTAGAGCATGGTGGAAGATAGACTTTTGAAGCTTCTCAGGTTTTCTTTGTGAAAATGAAATCATCCTTTGTAAACTCTTGAAGAGGAAAAAGGATAAGTCTATCTCTTTTTTACTAGTGAAATGGAGAAGGAGCTTGAAATGGCACTGCAAAACCCAACTGTATCTTCCTTCACATGTGAAAAACCTCTGAATGATGAATATCAACTTGTCATAGTCTTCTATCAGCCATTTCGTAGGGACACCTTTCACTAGATCAACTCCTCTATGTTCAGGTCTGAGCATATCTTGGCACTAGTCTTCCTTTTCAATTTTCTTTGCTTTGAACCATTGTTCCCCTGTCCTAGGGATCTCTGTCACTTCAACAATCATATTTTCTGTCACATGGATTTCTAGTGGACCAAGTTTTGTTTTGCCACCTTTGTAATTCTATACAAAATCCCTTGATACCTCCAGATGGTATCCTTGCAGTTTCTGGCAAAACCTCCAGCAACCCAAGCATTTGAAGGAGTCAACACGATTTATATATTGCTCAATTAATGAAGTGTATGTAGGCTCAAATATGATCGGGGAGCTTGACCTTTTCCTAGGAATGGGGTCCCTCCTTAGTGCCATAAGAGAAATGAGAGCTCGGTTCAATTATCTCTGTGCAAGAAAAGGTGAGGAAAAATATTTCAATGAAGAAGGGCTTTATTTGAAGTATGCAAACCTTGAAACCATTTGATGGTGATATGAACTGTGGAAGAGACCCTCAATGCTTTGATGATGGTCAAAATAACTCGGGTACACCTCCTTTTAATAGTTTTCTTCATGCAAAATTCAAATTTCAAAACATGGCCTTTTCCCTCCGAGTTTGTAGCATGCCATACACTGAAATGATGCTTTGCTATGAAAACAAGATCTGAGTTGGTAGTGCCTCCAGTAAAAAAGTACCCAGATGCGCTACAAACTTTCCATCATGAAAGGGAATGATAGATAAAGGTCAAATCAATATTTGAGATACATATGATGACTTTTAAAAAGAAAAAAACTGAATTATATGACCCATGACTCATCAATAGGAGATAAATGACTTATCTTTTGACCCATAATAACCTAGGACAATGACCATGATAACCACTTAGTCATTTTTTACCCAGTGTGACGTGACTCATATTGCTGACTAGACTTATGAAGGGCATACTTTATTAAATGACTCATGAGATAAAAACTATAAAAACCACCTAAGACAAGAATAAAAAGAGATTTTTAATGGGAGATAACATGGCCCTTCACATCAACAAGTCGATCTCCTTCATCGCCCATAGCCTTAACAATGCTCGTGTTGTTCATCTTTGAGTCATATGTCGATAGCCAATTTTTCTTGTCGGATCTGATTCGGAACACACCCTCCTAATGGGAGGCTTTTGGCCCCCAAAAGTTGCCAAGGATAGATGAGGGAACTTGCTTGTAATCCAGTTCCTCTCATACCACTTTTCTTTCCTTGTAGTGTATCCTTTGAGACCAATCTACCGCATTTCTTGTTGTCCTCTGCAAGTCATCCAATCCTTGTGTTGCATAATCATGTTTTCCTTCAACTCCTCAAGACCATGAGGTGAACATTCTTCCATGATGGGAAGAACTTGATGTTCTTCCTCCTCATCCAACATGGAGGGTTCAAACAACTTCAAATATTCCACGTTCACCACTGATATGATCTGCATATAAAGTGGAAGTTTTAGTCTGAAGGAATTCTCATTCACTTGTTTAATGATCTCAAATGGTCCATATCTAAGGGGCTTGAGTTTCTTCATTGCTCCTTGCATTTGTTCCTTACTAAGGTAGAGCCACACCTTGTCTCCAACATGGAACTTATGATCCTCCTTGTAATGATCATGCCTGGTTTTGTACAATCACCGACTCTTCTGGAGATGCTCTTGAACCCTTAGATGTATCTTCCTGATATTGCCCACAAATGTGCTTTCCATAAATGATGTATAATGGTGAAGGAGGTAAATAACCAAAACAAGTATCAAAAGGGGACTTATTGGTTGAAGAATGAAGTTCTCTATTGTAAGAGTGTTGAATGTAGACTATCTTCTCATCCTAAGTCTTTGGATATTTGTTGTTGTATCCTCTCAATAGTTGCACCAACATCCTGTTTACAACCTCAGTTTGTCCATCAGTATGAGGATGAAATGCAGTGGAGTACTTCAGCTTGGTATCCATTCTCTTCCAAAGCGCTGTCCAAAATCTGCCCAAAAACCTACCGTCCCTATAAAAAATGATAGATGTTAGAAATCTGAAATGTACCCAGACATGGCTGAAGAATAGTTCAGTTGCTTCTCATCCTGATATTGTCTTCTTACAAGGAATGAGCACACACATTTTTCTGAAAAGGTCCACCACAATGAACAAGTATCCATGGCCTCTATGAGTCATGGGTAAACCTACAAAAAAATCCATTGAGATGCTCTCCCATGGCCTGTTTGGTACTGGAAATGACATGTACAAACCAAGTTTCTAGTTGCTTGGCTTACTAGTGCCACAAAGAACATAACCTCTAACAAAATTTTCCACCTACTCTTGCATCTTTGGCCAATACACATATTGTTGCAGATTCGCCACTATCTTTCTCACACCAAAATTCCCAACAACCCTAGAAGTGTGTGCTTCTCTCATCAATTGCACTCTTCTGTAATGGGGTATGCATAATTTTCCCAACTTGTAGAGTAGCCCATATTGAATTTGGTATTCATTTCCTTCCATGATAACAACTATCATTTCCTTTAGCTGCTTGTATACTTCCCTAAAATCTTCATCTCCCTCATAATATTCTCTCAAAAGTTCATGAGTGAAAGTTTCAAGCTGCATTATCATTCCAATTTCTGTAATATTCTTCAGTGGTGGTTGAGAGAGCATGTCTTCTAGTCTATTTGTGACTCCTTTCTTCTACTTAACCAAAAAATGAAACTATTTCAAGAAACCTAACGACTTGTAATGTCTTACTTGTTGCATCTTGCTATGACTCTGTAGATACTAAAGAGGTTGATGATCTATGTGTATGATATTCTCTTTCCCCAAGAGGTAATGCTTCCACTTATTCATTGCTTGTAAAATTGCAAAGAACACCTTATCATACGTGGGATAGTCAAGCACTGCTTGTTGGTTGTGGAGCTTGATTATCTTCTTGATTCAAAGGTTTGTTTCAGTTATGCTAGGATCCCTAATGGGTGGATCCCTAATGGGTGGGGGGGCTTGTCCCCCCACAAATGTCGTCAG
>JZKD02S1168077.1:148887-163642 GCA_000966675.3 Picea glauca
TAACCAGCTTATTGAAGAAGGATTCAAACCATCCAAACCCAAAAATTCTTGATCTGGGCGAAAATTTGGCTATTCTGGCCATGACAGCTTTCAACAGCGCACTTGCCTGAAAAATTTGCTCCTGCGCTGTTGAAAGTGGCCACTTTCCACAGCTAACTAGTCATAATTTTGCCTTCTGCGCTGGTGAAAGTGCATATTTTTTCAAAATCAATTTTCTCGGTCATGGAGAGTCCGTTTTGCATGTTTAAATAGTCGATCGACATCTACAAATCCTGAAATTTCCAATGGTGCTTTCAGTTTTGCATTTGGATCTTGGGAAGCTAGTCAAATGTTCCCTACAAGATTAGGCATCTTTCCTTCAAAAATGCCGGTGCGTTTTTTGAGTGCTAACATCTTCCACAACCTTATTCTCGTTCCACTTCTTCTTGTGATTCTTCTTTCTCTACTGCTCTTTTAGTTCTACTTTCTTGTGAGGATTTTTTTTTTGCTTCCGCTTGTCTCCCTTAAGATACTATGCTTGAATGTTGGCCTCATCAATTGTCTTTGGTCTAAATAACATCAATTTCCTAATAATATGAGGCAACACTGCCCCCAAATAATTGATCAACATGTCTATACTTTTGAGAGAGACTCCCATCTGAATTTCTCTCTTCTTGAACTCTGTCGTGAACTCTTGCATTGATTGTCTTTGCCTTTGTCTAAAGTAATTCCATACTATTTGTTGGTGTTCCTCATATCCTATTATATAAAATTGAGATTTTATCAAACCAATCAATCATTGGTGGCTCACTTCCTAGTGCTCTTCTTACTACATCACTCTCCCACCATGTCAAAGCATGGCCCTCAAGCTTCAACCGAGCAAAAGCAATATTTTGTTTTTCAGTTACTTCATGCATGCTGAGGTACACTTCCATATGTTATAGCCAATATTTCATCTTGATAGCATCCACTTCTCCAACATAAGGCTTTATATCCACCTTATCCTCTACATGAAAAGATACCCATGTCTTGTTGTAGCTGCACTCTCCCATTTCTAGATCAGTCTTATTTTTTGTCTCTGGATTATTTTCTTCCTTCTTGGGGCCTTCATGCCCATCATCCATTGACGGTGTTTCATTTCCCTTCAATTCCAATAGTTGTGAAACCATTGATGTCAACATGGACAAACTCTATTCAAATTGATCCAACCTGACCCTGGGATCTTCTTCCTCTTCACCTTCGTAATGTTCCCTTGACATTCTTGATGCTCTACTTCGCTCTAGCCTTGAAAACAATTATTTTCCCTTTCTTTTGTAATCATTGTAGGTACTTACCATATAGGTCTCACTAAATGTATTTGAACATTTACTATGATACCATCTGATCTGTAAACGGAAGGATTATAGCCTATCCATCTCACCAACACAAAATTCTCTGTTAAAATAAGTATAACTCTGGTTGTTTAAATGTTGAAAAATAATTCTCAACCAATCAGTCCCAATTTGAGTCGAAAAGAAATAATGAGTCAAGTCGAGTCGGGAATTGAAGTTAGATCGAAGCAAAAATTGAGTCGCGAAATGCAAGTTGGGTCAAAGCAAAATTGAGTCGGGAAATGCAAGTCGAAATTACTCAAGCCAGAATTACTTAATTCCAAATTACTCAAGTTAGAATTACTCAAGTTGAAATTACTCAAGTCAGATTTACCCAAGTTGAGTCGACCAAGATATGTCTACCGGTCGAATAGAGAAGAAAATTCCACCAAAAGGGAAACCAAGTCGAATTTTTAGTGACTAATAGCTGGAGGGAATGTCCGAGGGAACATTTACTCACTAGTAATGTTAGAAAAGATTTTGGAATGAATTTGGGTAACCCACAATGCATAAAAACATAGGGGAGTAGATTTTAATATCCCACGACAAATAAAAAACATTTGCAGGTTGATTTTGGTGTTCATTGACAAGCAAGAACGTTTCAGAAGTTGATTTGGCATACAATGACGAATGAAAATGCTTTGGACAAATTTGGTAACATGCAAGTTTGAAAAAACATGAATGGGAAACTAAGGAATGCCTAGACAAACCCAAACTTAGATATATATGTGTTATAACCCTAATTTGCACCAAACATGCTTACTTGGCATCAAGCCATCTCAGATTCCTTCTTTGCTAAAACACTACTGAACAACTCTTCTTAAAAGCCTCTTTTATAAAGGCCCATACACCCTACTCCATTACTGAATGCATGTACATGCTAGCTGACCCAAAACAACCCGCGTGTACCTACAAAAGCACGAAAAAAGGAAAGTTGCCGACGAAACACACAACTTTGGGTAAGTTAACTAAACCTTCCAACCGTGCACGACCAAGGGTTTGTCCAAATACCTATCTTCTTCTAGCCTATAAAAGAAGGGTTAGGGGTCCCATTTGGAGGAGGAGAATCATAGTAAAGAAACTATACCCATTTGCACATTCCCTTTGTCCCAACCCTTTATCTATCCTTGTGCAAGAAGAGATATGGAGCAAAGAAGTTGGAAGACAGTTGAAGAGGAGCCCAGGACCAGGTTCGCGGAGCAGTAGCCAGCGTCGACATTGTAAGTTGATTTATTAAAGTTGGTAATAAAGAAGTACTTTTCCCATCCCACCATATGAGGTGTTCATAGTTTATTGCATACATGTTTGAATCTCTAACCCATTAATATTTAGATCAAATGCATGTAGAGTTTGTTGTGTATCTTGTGTGAATGCAGGTCAACTGTAGAGGAGAGTTTCAGTCAAGGAGAAATCAAGTGTGAAGAAGGATCGATATCAAATGTCTAGAATAAGGTACGCTCACTTAACTATGTATTTGCTTAATAATAATGGGGATTAGGTCTGGGATGACGATAGAAAATATGATTCTTTAGGTCTTTTATACGTGCATAATTTAACCCTAGATGCTAGTCCGTAGAGGGATTTCCCACTCACAACAAAATTGGCGACCATACTGGGGAGATATCTAGGGTTCCTGGGGATATTTTTGGGTATTTTTAAGAACTGGTTTCATTTTCCTGTTTTTAAAGTTTTTGCAAAAGTTTGAGCTAACAGAGATTCTGGTCTTCCATACCAGTTATCTCTGTTTCTTTGCTTGACTGTAATTTTTTTTTTCAAGACCCACAGAGGTACATGCGGCTTGTATAAGGTCTACATGCGTGTACCCGCACCCTGCATTCCCACAACCCGCGTGTACATGCTAGCTGAGGAAGTGACAGTCACATGTAAGATTCCAAAAAATTTCTTCTAAAGAGGCAGTCATCCTCTCCCCTGTCAGAATTTTTCCTTCTCATGGGTTTTCTAGAACTCTTTATAGTCTTTGTTGTTTGCAGTCGATAGCTTAGGTTTCACCTCAGATTGGTTTGTTCTATGAAGTTTTCCTTGAGTTGGTTTCTTTTTTTCTGTTAAAGTAGGTGTCTGAGTCTTTAAGAGATCCTGGTTCTCAGTATCAGTGGTCTCTGCCTTGGCTAGATTGTTTGTCTTTTTACCTAAGAGTTTCAGAGATACACGCGACCTGTATAAGGCCAACACGTGTGTACATGCTTTCTAATGTTACACAACTCATGTGCACACGCTTGCTATTGAACTGTCAGCGATGTGCTTGTGGAGGAAATTTTTGTTGAAGGTAGGGCAGTCATCCTTTCATTTGATAAGAGTTATACCTCTCAGGTTTTTGGATCTCTTTCATAGCAGTCAGTGACTTAGGTTTGTTCACAACAATAAGTTTCTTTTTCAGTTAGAAGTTTTCCTCAAAATTTTCTTTTATAGGGTTTTTAGACAAGTGTGAGAGTCCAATTTTAAGTTGTTTGTGTGTGATTTTTAAAGTGACTTGTTGTGATCTGTGCTTAGACCATAAGTTTTTCTTGGTTTTGACTTGTTGATATTTTTCCTTTTTGCTTTGTCAGCATTCAAATAAAAAAAAATCTCTTTTATTTCTTTGATTGATTGAAAAGTGTTGTTTTGCATTAGTAACTAGGGAAAAGTCTTTTCTTTCATAAGTTCTTGACAGTTTACTTAGATCATAAGTAGCTCGTAGTTGAGTGAAATCCTTTTTTAAGTGTGTTGTTCAAAGATCTTAGAATTTTTTTTTAAAGTTTGAAAAGTTGTTTAAGAGTGAAGTAAGGTAAAGGTTTTTGTTTCCAGCTTTTTGGTTATTTTACTTTCGTCTTTCAAACATCACTAGTTTCACTTTCATAACATTTGATTTAAGACAAGCCATAAAAATTAACGCTAAATATAAAATTCATTAGACTTTTTGTGTTTGTAGGGTCAACCAACTAGTTTAGGGTTAGGGCCTTGAATTAGGTTGGAGAGGAAACTCTTCAAGGCCATTAAAATCAAACATTGGAGTCTGAGTTAAGGAGTGTCAAAGTCTAGTATCGTGAAAGTTATCCGGGACCCCCCTCTAACACAGGGGATAAACATGAGGTCGCATGCGGGAAGGTAGCAGAGATAACCCGTCCAAAGTTGGACCAATCGTAGTGGAGAACACATATAGAGGGATGGTCTTGGGATTCCGTCGATTGCATTTTCCATAGAGCTTTGTGGGTCTTGAATCCGTTTGAGGTCCTTAGTTTTCTTCCAGACCACTTGCTTTCGATACCATTGATAGGTTTCGGGCTCGATACCTTGCTCATTGTGGTCTACCTAACTTTCGACTGTACCCACCTGGTGACTGTTCGCGCGCTGGCAACCTAGTTGCCTATCTTTTTAGGAACATACATAGGTGACTGTGGGGGTATACCATGGTACCTAGAACAGACATCGGGCCACTCTTTGTAGAGTATACTTGGAGGGTGCTTCCGTGTTCAAGTTGCACTTGCACCGGTAATTTTCTCTAGTGGTGGTTGTTGTAATTGTTCTTCCAATTAGTTTAGTGTTTGCTTGTTTTATCTTGTAGGGAATTTTTAGTGTGTGTTGTTTTTTGAACGAGTAGACAACCCTAGAGTGTCTTTGATCTTCTCACACAGTGGAGGATCACGAGCTCACCGGTCATGAAGGCTTCTTGGCCTATCACCGGTTACAATGGAGCCAACCTCGCCACCACTTAGGTGAAAGCTAGACCAACAAGGGTCTTTTGAAGCGATCGGGTCACAAGAAATTGTGCCCGACCAACATCCGAAGGAATCGACTGTTTTAGACCTTGGATTGAAAGCTTTTGGTCTAGTTGAAACCTCAACCACTGATCTTTTGGCACCCATCATCGTACTGATTCATCCTTACGAGTGCTAGACAGTGTCACACGTAGCAATGGAAACAAATGTTGTTACTCCCTCTGGGAATTCTTCAATTCCCACTACAGTTGTCACCACATGAGAGTTTCCACATCCTAACCCACCGTCACCAGTTCGAGCCACCATGGTCTTGACTGCCTCTACCTCGCACAGTGGTTCAATCCCGTCTATGGCGATGACCACAATCCCTTTCCCACCAAGTGTGACATGCCCTCCGTTCTCATACGAGATGCCTAGCTCAGGTACAAGTCCTGTACTTTCCTACTCCACTTCACAGACTTTAGGTCTGGGGGCAGGGAGCTCTAACACTCCTCTGCAAGGCCACATGGGGGGAACTTCTTCTACTTTTAATGATTTCCCTTACAATGGAGGTCATATACCCCCTTTGTCCCCTTCGGTCGGTGGCACGCACCAGCCATCCGCCGGGCCACCTGCACACCATAGTTTATTTAGAGCAGGGAGTCAAGGACCACTGTTGCATAATATGCTGGTAGGTTCGACACTGTTTTCTTTGTTCGGTGCATTTGGTAATATTGCCTTCTCGTCAGCTACTTTCCCGACTGGGGGAAACCTCGGTTTCGGACAACCTTTTCCTATGCAGGGTACTATTCCTGCACAAGGGGCAAACCCATGAAATTCTTCCGCATTAGGGCCTTGGAATTCTTGGCAAGGATTCATTCCTTCGTTAGGAATGCCAATCTGGGGAAATTCTTTCCACAATCAATGGAACCCTAGACAAGGTACTATGCCTATCCCCACATGATCGACATGGGGCAACCCTTCCCAATGTCCTCCTAATGTAATGCATGCCCATCCATCTACGTCCTATTTTGGGAATCAACCGATGATGTCTCCCCACACGCAGAATCCATACACTGGCCATGGTCATGGTTTTTACCAAAACCTAGGCTAGCAACCGAACTTTTCCTAGCAACCTGGTGCTAGTCAAACTCCAAGCCCCTTTTTCCTAGGTTATCACCAACAACCCAAACTACCTTTCCTGGAAACCTTGCATTTGCCAGACTTGACAAGGTTGTTGAATGACCCTATCTGTCACGATCCGCGTTGGCCTCCTATGCTGACGAAGTTGCCTTCAGACATACCAAAGTTCGAAGCCAAGCCTAACAAATATCTAGGCGATCATGTGACTACCTTCCACCTTTGGTGCTCATCTAACTCGTTGAAAGATGTCTTTGTACAGTTGCGATTGTTTCAATGTACTCTCATTGGGAGTGTCGCGAAATGGTACATTAAACTCAACCGCTCAAGATACTCTTCCTTCGGTGAATTGGCAATGGCCTTCCTAAACCATTTCCAATTACCTGTGAGATACGACGCTGGCACATAATTGCTGGCCAATTTTGCACAGACAAAAGTAGACAATATCTCTGATCACATTTGAGAATGGAGACGTCGGAAGAGTTTAATTAAGGTACCAGTCCCACCAACATTTCTTCTCGAGTGGTTCCTTAAGTCTTTGGTCCCGTAGTTATCCAAAGACGTCACGATTTCAGGAGTGTTCTCCAAAGAAAACGCCATCATGAGAGCTCAACAACTTGAGCTCATCTATTCTTAGTCCGGTTTATTATATGAGATATTGCCAGATGCGCCATGCTCAATACTTGATAAAACCAGACAGAGAGATGGACCACATGCTGATGGTATTGTTGGTTTAGCACAAACAAAGCTCGCTGAGCAACTGACGTAGCAGTTGCAACAACTGTTTATACAACACACAACGGCCAACCAAACTACTATTTTGGCTGCTCCCCCTACTAAAATGTCAGATGTACACATAGTACAATCGACAAATCCAAAGGCCACCCAACAACCTGAAGGAAAGAAAAAACAATGAAAGAAGGGTAAGGGGGATAAGAAACCCACTGATAATGCTGGCAGAGGCAACACTGAGAAACGAAAGGTGAGGTATCCATGCAACTTGTGCGCGAAAGACCACCCAACCCACCTATGTCCTCGGCTTGTAGAGGCCCAAAATTTTGTGACACAACAACAACATGCTATGTTAACAAATCCATTTCAACATGGACAAAACCTAACCCAAGCCTCTACAAGTGCGGAAGGGGGCAGTCAAGGAACCTCTCCATCTTCGAACAATCCTGCATCCGTGAATGTATATATGATGAAGGGTGATCCTTTCATATCCACTAGAGCGCATGACTACAGTAAACCAAGCACTTCTGAGAAGGGAAAAGAAGCCGAACTCCCATCTCTTCCTCTACAGATTGAGAAGAATTTGGGTGAAACAATGACACACATCCCAAAAGGCACGTTCAAAAAAGCTTCTCACAACCCAAATGCAAGGGCTACCCAGAACTATTCTGTGGTGGAAGATTTGTCTCAAACCCCTTGTGCGATGTCCGCTTTGGAGGTCCTCCAAAAATGCCCTTCCCAGAGGAAAGATTTGTTAACCGCTCTAGGATCTACCGAGACTTGTAATCCGGGTACCATTATGCTAGATACAACCGAATTAAAACCTCATCTGCCTTACCACATAGCATTTCAGATAGTAGTGGCTCACCCCATGAAAACTTTTACTCGAAATATTTTCCGCACGGTGGTTGATGAGGGTGCCTCGACATGCGTTATGTCGTTGGCATGTTGGAAGGCCATTGGCCAACCTGTTTTGTCTCCATCGCCTACTCTTCTTACTGCTTTCGATGGTCATTCGTTCCAACCACATGGCATTATTCCCTCTTTTCCCGTGCAATTGGGAGGGAAGACCGTGTGCGATGAGGTAGAGGTAGTCGACGTGTCGCTCGACTACAATCTTTTGTTAGGAAGGAGTTGGACTTATGCCATGCAAGCAGTGGTTGCTACAGTTTTTCGGGTCTTGTTGTCTCAACATGAGGACCAGATTGTGACCATTGATCAATTGTATTTCTCCATATCTGACCCTTCATTAGGGGTGTCCGTGGTCCCGATGATTGATAATCCTCAACCAGGCGTAGTCAACGTAGGGGTTGGGTTGTGCCCATATTTGATGGGTACCTTCGATTACCCACCCCCTCAAGGTGATGTCAAGTTCATATCCGACCACCATAAGGTTGAGATTTTTCAATTTTCGTCATTTCGCATGACTTACTTCACCGATCCATGGATACTTCCTTCCCCATCGACCACGATGGAGGGGACATGGCATCCGGGCATGTCCATGCCCTTGTCCGTAGCTGTAGTAGCATACTCTTTAGTCCAGCAAGCTTTAGCCAACCCATATCCAACTCCTGCACAAGAGTTCGATCCGCTTCTAGAGCCTATTTGGGCGCAAGGTTCTCTCACTAACACCAATTCGTTAGACTTAGTATTGCCCTCTGACGAAGCAGTAATTGAAGCAATGACTAGTCCAGACAAACCCTAGGATGATTTTCATCATAGATCTTTCTTTCTCCCAGAGTTAAGCAGAATCGAGGCCGAAGAATTCACCTTGACTATGAATGGAGATAGGTTTTTTCCTATTAATCCCTTAGCTACGCACGAGGTCTATGCTGAGGGTAATATGGAAACCATCGCTGAAATCATATCAATCAATATCTCCAGAACCCATGGCATCGTGGAGAATGTCTTCGTCGAAGTTGACTACTCCCCCGGAGAGATTCAAACCTACACAGATCTATTTAAATAATTTCATGACATTTTTGCCTGGTCTTACGAGGAGATGCTAGGCATCGATCCAAAAATAGTCGAACATGAAATCACAACTTATCCAGATGCCAAGCATGTCCGGCAGAAGCTTCGTCCAGTTAACCCCAGGAAAGCAACAACCATTAAGGTTGAAGTTGAGAAACTACTAAAAGCTGGTTTTATCTATCCTATCCATTTGACCCAATGGGTGTCAAACCCCGTGGCGGTCAATAAAAAACAAGGCACGATTCATGTATGTACAGACTTCCATGATTTGAATGAGGCTTGTCCCAAAGATAATTTTCCCACACCATTCATCGACCAGATAATTGATGAATGTGTGGGTTGCGAGGCCTTCTTTTTCATGGACGGTTTTTCAGGATATAACCAAATACAAAGCAAACCCGAAGACCAACACAAAACGACATTCATTTGTCCCTGGGGTACATTCGCATATCGTAAGATGCCTTTTGGTCTCAAAAATGCTGGAGCAACCTTTCAATGGGCCATGTCTTTTTCTTTCCATGACCTCAAGCACATAGTCGAGGCCTATTTATATGATTTATCATTTCGATCTCACAAGAGAACGAATCATCCCACACACCTTCGACTTATCTTTGAGTGTTGTCGCTACTTCTGGATTCGCTTGAATCCAAACAAGTGCAACTTTTGCGTAACATCAGGACGTTTGTTAGGTTTCATAGTGTTGACAACAGGGATCATGGTCGATCCTCTCAAGGTTGAGGCAATAATTCAGTTGCCCCCCCCACGCACAATCCTTCAACTTCAGAGTCTACAGGGCAAGCCAAATTTTTTAAGACGCCTCATCACCAACTATGCCGAGATCACCAAGGGATTTATGTGTTTACTGAAGAAAGACGTTCCTTTTCCTTTTTATTGGGATGATGCTGCTCAATGCTCTTTCATGGCATTGAAGCATGCCCTCACCACTGCCCCTCTGCTTCGGCCACCTAACTATAACAAGGTTTTCTTGTTATATTTGGCTGTAGCAGAGTCAACCATTGGCATGGTATTAGTTCAGGAAGATGACTTGTTCTCAGAATATGTGATCTATTACCTGAGATGAGGTCTCATAGGACCGGAACTCAATTATTCTCATATCGAAAAACTTGCATTGGCAACAGTCCATGCTGTTCAATGGTTTTGTCATTATGTTCTGTTTCGCAAGACCACCGTCATTGCTGTCGTGAATCCATTCCAATATATGTTGACACAACAGGTAATAGGCGGAAAGATCAGTAGATGGATATTCATCCTCCAAGAGTTTGACATAAATTTCATTTCAGCAAAATCCAAAAAGTCACTGGTCTTCGCAAAACTTATTTCAGAACTTTCGGTTCAGTCAAGTGATGTTGTGCCCGAAGAATCACCTATCAGAGGAGATATGTTTTTTATCACATCTTCGGATCCTTAGTACAGAGATATACTTATCTATCTCCAAACTTTGAAGTGCCCCACCTCTGCTTCTCGTGATGAGTGTCATCGTATACGCCATCAGGCTAAGAATTATCTCATACTCGATGATACATTGTATCGGAGAGGTGTAGACTACATCCTGTGTCGATGTCTCACTCACGAAGAAGCAATTATCGTGCTTAATGATTGTCATACCGAAGCTTGTGGCGGTCATTTATCTAGGTTGGAAACAACCCAAAAGATTCTACGAGTAGGTTACTTCTGGCCGACACTAATAAAATATTGTATCGAATCGATCAGAAGTGCCACCCATGCCAGATCTTATCTCAAAAGATGAGGGCACATCCCACTCCTATGTTTCTTGTCATCACATTTGGTCCCTTCACCAAGTGGGGAATTTATTACACTACCTGCAACCCCCCTTTAGCAAGGGGGCACCGTTATATCATCGTAGCCATAGACTACTTCACGAAGTGGGTCAAAGCTATGCCAACGTTTAAAGATTATGAGGAGACTGCAGCTCTCATTTTATTCAACCAGATAATAGCAAGGTTTGGCATCCCAAGGGAGATTGTCACTGACCATGGCAGTCACTTTCAAAACTAGAAGATGACTGAGTTAACATCAAAGCTTGGGTTATGGCAAGAACATTCATCACCCTACTACCCCCAAGAAAATGGTCAGGTGGAAGTTGTAAATAAATCTCTCAAGACCATCCTACAACGAACGATCAACTCAACCAAGTCAAATTGTCATTTGATGTTATACTCGGCGTTATGGGATTACTGAACATCTGTTAAAACTGCAACTGGTTTCTCACCTTTTCAACTCGTTTGCGGGCTGGAAGCAGTCTTGCCTATCGAATGTCAGATCCCGTCCCTAAAGTTGGCAGTACAATTATTGGCAGACACTTCTCCACTTGAAGAGCGGTTATTATACCTGGAGCAACTCAATGAGAAATGTTGTGATGTGGCCTTAGCCAATGAGGCTCACAAACATAAAGTCAAGTGTTAGTATGATAGGTCCATTTGTCCTTGGATTTTCACTGAAGGTGACCTTGTCCTGGTCTACGACCAAGATAAGGACCCCCTAGGGGCAAGAAAATTCAAACCCATGTGGTTCAGACCTTTCATCATAAAGGAGGTTCTAAAAAAAGGTGCTTATCGTCTGGTTGATTTTGAAGGGAATGCTTTGGCAGAGCCTAGAAATGGACTCTACCTCAAGAAGTATTACTCATAGGTAGGTCACCATGGGTAACTTTTTGTAACATATGTATAGTCTTTGTACTATTACTTTCTAGTTTTTTTTTAGTGTTATGGACATGTCGTTTTGATGTATCTTTCGTCACTGTGGCAGATGTCAAGTGAACCTGAGCTGTTCATTGGGTACACAGACGGTGCTAGCTAGCACACTCAGAGGCTTGCCTCTACAACTTGGATAATTTTTACACCTCAAGGCCAGTTATTATCTTCTGGAGGTATATACTTAGGTGACACCATAAACAATGTCACCGAGTACAGTGCAATTATTGAGTTGCTTCGTGACACTCTGTCATTTGGTATCTCTCATCTCTGGGTATATCTCGACGCTCAGCTTAAATAGATTTTACTGTGTTCATGATCTGACTTTACATCGATGATTCCTTAGGGTGCGTCTCTTAGAACGAAGCTTTGATTATATTACATATTTTCATGTTCCTAGGAGATTAAATAAAATTACAGATACTCTAGCTAATCAAATTTTAGATTCGCATCTTGCACACATATGAAAAGACATACACATAAACATGTAAATACATTTAAAAAAAATATGATATATAACAAAAACAACATAAAAATTACATATGTTTACCAAAAAAAAAAAATGAATGATGGAAACTTACCCATCTCTCCTCACTCCTCACTAGGAGGTACTGGTATCTCAGGATCTCTTGAAAAATCAATCCCAGCATAAGGATAATCCTCGATGACTAGGATCTGTCGCGACAACCACATGAAGAAATCATCATCGAAGGACTCATTGGTCCTTCCACCACCCTGTCGTGGTAGTAACACTACCCATCTACACATAACAGGAAGAGAGGCCTGATGGCCTCATACCACTACTCGAGGACTAAAGCTCAGAACTCTCTCAAATAAGAAAGAGCATAGAATGGTCTCGAACCTGAAGTTCCTCTGTGTCCGCAATCGACAATCTGTCAACTACCTCTTCACACAATCTAACAATGTGGTGCTCCAATAAAATATTTGTGCATTTAAGCATTGGACTGCACAGTTCATCTGTGCACTGGATGCCTAATGTAGAGTCGCAAAACCAGTGATTCTCCCAATAAGCAACACTATCGCTTGTAGCGATAATTCAATGATCTTTCTTATAGGTACCTATGAGCTTGAGCTGTCTGTACTAGCCTCACAGTAAAGACCTATCAATTCCGCTATGTTATGTGGCCCCGCAGGAAAAGTCAGGAAGTTGACTGGTTCCCCTTTTCTGGAGAGGCCAGTCAAAAAATATATGTCCTCAGTCGTGGGCACCAATGACTGCCCCTCTAACATGAATGCCTCTGCATCCGGAAGCAAATAGTCAACCAAGGCATTCAATAGCCTAGGTTGTGCCCGCATAAAATGACATAAGAAGAACTTGAGCAACCCACATTGCATTAAGGAAGCCGCAACATTGGGGTCTTCCCCGACCAACTCACTTACCTCCTCATGCTCTCTTTCTCTCCAGTGGACATACATCCTACAAAACATCAAGGTTCATAAGCGTTAATCCTTGTTTTTAAGATTTTTTCATTTAATAAGGGGGTCCACATGGGCTGTAATGATGACAATCATGTGTACACGCAGCCTATCCTAAGACAACCCATGTGGACCTAGGGCCGAACTTTTAAAAGTTGATGCCCCCCTAAAAAATGAAACCCAATGCAAAAGTAAAGACTTAAAATGCAAGATAAGAGAGTTTGTACTTACTTGGTCCAGATAGATGGTCGTTTTGTCCACTGTAGCTTTCAGAATCACCACTTTTATCAAAGGTTTTTTTTTGGCTCCAGAGTCAATTTCCAAATCAACAATGGTGATAATGCACTGTCATCTTCTATTTATAGACTTTTTGGCCCCCCTTATCATTTTCTTTAAAAAAAAACCATTTAGAGTGATTCAGGAGTTGCATTAGAGGGGTATGGTTGGGTATCAGGACATTTTTTGGAGTTTTGGGTAACTTTCGACGGTTCGTGGAAAAATATCAGATGATCAACTTGAGCATATAGGTTAGGTTTATACCCTGATTTTTGCATCTTGTTGTCTTTATCCCTTTTCCATAGGATCGATCCCATCAGGTTGTGACATGGAACCATCATTGCTGCTTTAGAAGTGTCACAAGTTGGTGGTAGAGCTTACTGGAACATGGATGCCCTAGGTAGATCTTGGTTGCATTATGGTTTCCATGCTGTCTCCAATAACTATAGGCTCGTGAGACCTTGTTGTTTTTCCTAATTACGAGTTTGAGCCTCATTTGCATGATTCCTTTTCACTCTTGACCTCACCCTCAGGACTCCCAAAATATATAACAGGTCTTCTTTTAATCCCTTTTCAGACCCTCTAAACATGAAAATATTGTCGAGCGATCTTGTGGCCTTTCACGGTCGTTAAAATGAAATTTGAAGTCACATCTGTCTGGCAGTAGTTTACCCCTTTTTCAGTCTGGAAAGTCAACTATACGAACAAAGGTATACTCTATGGAACTTCAGTTCTCTAGAAGAGTACTCTCAGGTATCATTTTAACCCTTTTTCGGGCCTGGGGGACTAAATTTACGAAAAAGGAACTCCCACGGAGTCCATAGTTAAGCTCTTTTCAAACTCCCTAAAATTAAAAAGATCACCGAGTGACCTTATTCTCTCACACTCATTAAACTGGTCCAGAAGAACATTCCTGACAGAGTCCATAGTTAATCTTTTTTCAGACTCCTTAAAAATGAAAAAAATGGCCAAGTGATCTCGTCTTTATCACACTCATTAAAATGGTTTTGAATAGATGTCTTGTCGGTGCTAGTTTACCCCTTTTTCGAACCGATTAGACTACCTTCGAAAAAGGTACCCCAATGGAGTCTCCTTTTATGTTTTTTCAGACTTTCTAAATATGAAAAACCCCCAAGCTTAACTTCTATGGGCTCATTAAACTTACATCGAAGGACGTTACCATTGTGTGTTTTATTAATCGCATTTGCATACCCGCATCTTTGGGCTAATGCTGGCTCCATGTTGCTCTCAACTGAACCATCTGAAGCATGCCTTATACGCAAGCCTTGTAGCACTTTGCCTCTGTGTCTTGACACCTTTGGCCCCTGGAGGATTTTTCCCAAGTGTCCTTTCCTTCCATATGTCCCTTTGCCCTGAGCATCCATGTGTTCCATGCATTTGGAAATAGTACGTTTGCGACACT
>JZKD02S1168089.1:0-12729 GCA_000966675.3 Picea glauca
TATCGCGCTATTATTCAACATCAGTAACGATATTAGTTTGCAGCACGCCATCTACAGTAGGAGCAACATCAGTGCAAAACACGATGTATTAAACCTGTTGTCAGAAAAAGTCTATCAATAAGAATAGATAAATAGGGATTCTAAGGCTACAGGTGTCAACTTGGTATCGTTGTTCCGAAATATAAATCACTACCAGAGTTAGGGAAATGCATGAAAGAATCCCTTGTACCCTGTGTCAGATACATAAATTAGCTTCCTGTGCATTCCATTAATTACATAATGAAAGGTTTAACAACCCAACCGTGGTCAATACGAAGATGGAATCACCATTCGAGGATACTGATTGACAATGAGTCGCGGTGAATCCATCATCTAAATTTTTTGAGTGTACCATTCCAAAGGAGAATTTTAGAAGCATTTACCGGTGGTGAATGTATCAATCAGGTGTTACTACGTGCCTGGTTACAGCACACACAAATTTTAACGGATTTAAGAGGTGAAGGGTCCAACCGTAGACGTCTAGATCTAGTTTTTGTTTGAACCCAACACAAATTACTAAGTTTTATAAAACCAAGGTAAACATTCCAGTCTCACCGTTGTTTAAGGAGGCACTAACACTAAATTAATAGCAATACTCCCATGTGGACTTCATTAACACAGTAAGGACTTATCCTAGCTAAAAATTCATGCTTTAAATAAAAAATTTGAGTGTTGCCTAAGCTGAACATGTTGTTTGCTGCGATTATCGATTTAAGAGTTTGATGAATTTAAAACATAATGGCTTTGGTTTATAACCAGAAAATCGTGACAGCAAGGGAAAAAGGGAAAAACCACAGTCAAGGAGGTCAAACTTGGTCTAAGAGCGCAACCCCAAAGGTAACTCGCTGAGTGAATTAGCCAGCGAAGGTTTAACAAGGTTGCAAAGTATGGAAAGTATGGCATCCACCATTTCGTGTTCAACTCACAAAAGTTTCACCCAAAATAATACAGATGGAAGAATGAGATTTGCAGGCTAGGATTACGACAAATATTCACATTTAAATTCGCCAGGGATTTGTATCAGCGCAATCTTAAAATTGCCAGAAGTCATCAATACAGAGTTAAATTATCCCTTCATACATAAGGCACAATCAACAATGTAAATCGAAGAGCATGGTGAGAGAAGTGCAAGGTTCACAGTCAAACACCACAGGGCGGTCACGACATGCAAGAGGACGATGTCACGGAGATCAATCAACCAATCAATCAGCCAGGTTATAAAATTTTCAGTCATAAAACTACACAAACAGTTTACCTACTCAATACACCTGCAGATCTAAAACATACATCCTACAACATTCTATCAATCAACAAAAATGCGTATCATTGCCTATTCGCCTGCTTCGAATGATGTCTGCGCTCTCTGTGAAACTCCCGCTCGTCGACCATCGAGACCTCGCCGGTACCTCCCAGGAAACGCTAGGGGTACTCTTCTCCCCCCTTAGCCCCCCGAGCCGCAAAGTGGTCACACACTATCCAGAGGGTACGTCTAGCTCCCAACTCGCCTTGCAAGGCCGAGCTACCACTCCTCTCCGAGATGGGAAATCCCAACTCCCACAAGTAAATCAGTCAAGTCAATATTTCGACAGTGTAATGTTACGCTAACAATCAATCCCCTTCTTCCTTCTCCTCCCTCTCTTTTATAGATTTTTCCAACTTCCTTTCTTTCCCTAAATCTCATTTAATTTAAGTTTTAATAAAAATTCCTAAAAATTCTCCTTCGTACAAGTGTCATCCATCCCCCACGTTTCTCCATTAATTATTTTCTTTAATTAATTACTTGTCTTATTTCCCTCACCCACCTAGAGTTACTCCTAAAATCACTCCTAGGTGTCCCTAGATTCCCTTACATGTTTTAAAGGCTTTCCCTAAAATGAAATTGCTAAATCAGTTCAAAATTAGAAGGTTCTTAAATGTGGATTCTTTACTAAGTTGGTTTCCCGCTTTTTACCATGAGTTCCCCTCTTTCCCTCTTTAGGTTACCTCCTTTCCCTAATTTCCTAATTTTTATAATTTCCCTCTTTCCCCTTTCAGTACCGCTAAAAATAACAGTTGTGCAACTAACCTCTTTTTCCTTTTTTGATTAATTTAGTATCCCCCTTTTTTTAAAGCTAACAAAAGTTAACATAATTAATTTCCTGTTTATATTTTATATACACAGATTTTATTTAATTTCTTACTCTCTTCATTTTACCCCAAAAATTTATGAAGACCAAAATTATTACTTAAGTGGTTTTTATTTTAAATTTTATTATTTTATTTTTATACGGATATTTTCTTAAGGGTAGACAAAATTTTACCCCTAACAAAGTTTTAGACTTAGAACTTAGATTATGAATTGGGCGACATTAATTAGGGAAGTTGTTTTAAAAATTCTTAATGTTTTGTTTGTCTTAGGGCCATCTAGGTTCATCCCTCTATCATCATCAATGTGGCGTTCCCTTCAAGATGCACTAGGTGCTCCAAGGGTGCCACTCGCCTCATCTGTTCCTTTGCGCGACGTGCCCTTAAGGATGCACTACGTGCTCCAAGGGTACCACTCACCTCTTGACTGATTGGTAGACATCAATAACCCCTGGAGTCAACACTCCACCAGGGGAAATTGTGGGACACTAAGGGATTCTAAGGAATAAGGCCCCCGCCTTATTGCGCGCCCCTTAGAATCATCACGAGCGACTGTCACAGTCTGCCCTCACGGCATCGTGGGTCCTCTCGAACTAGGTAATCGCTAACCTACATTTCGAGCCACGGCGGGAGTGCTAGTAGTCTATGGTAGGGTTTTTGTCCACACCTCTCCCTCAACATCTCCGGTAGTTGTGTGTGACCACTTTACTCCATATGTGAGTCTGGTCGGCAAGCTATCGTCAGCCTACATCATCAACAAATCATGTCAGGCATATCCACATCATATCATCTAATCAAATGTACCAACATCACAGTAAAACAATCAAACCCCAATGGCACACTCCCTGACTCGATCCGAAGTCCAAGGGGTTCCATCGATGCCTCTGCATCCTTAAGGTCCAAAACCCTACACACTCAGTAAAATCGATTCAATAGCACCTGTCTATGTCAATGTAGTAAAACAACATGTCATCTACCCATAACACATCATAATCAAAGTCAAATGTTTTAATAGCATAATAATCTGGATCACTTGCGAGCAAGTGTCCTCAAAAAATAAGTTCGCTCAGTGCGCCAGAGTAGGATGTTACATACACCCCTTCTTGGTCTAAACTTTGTCCCGAAGTTTCATAGTATAAATGCCAAAAATAAAGTGTATCACAGTATCATATGTCTAACTATCAAACAAAAATGGAAACTGTTGGCGCATATCATATGCGTCCTCCCAGGTCACCGAGTGCGGACTATAATTGTTCCACAGGACCTTGACCTGATCTATCGTTCGACATCGTAGCTGTCAAATGCGATGCTCCAAGATGCGGACCGGCTCAGCCATGAGCACCCCCTCGTCTGATACCTGCAAGGAACTCATGTCAATAACATGTGTAGGATCACTAATATAATGCCTCAAAACAGATACATGAAAAACATAGTGCATATGTCTCAAGGAATCAGGCAAGGCTAGTCGATAGGCCATGGGCCCCTTTCTCTCCACAATCTTGAAAGGTCCCATGAACCTAGGAGAGAGTTTATCTCCCTTTCAAAACTTGATCAAACTCTTATGCGGTTTAACCCGCAAGAAGACTCGATCGCCGACCTCGTAACTACGGTCGACACGGCGCGAATCGGCATAACTCTTCTGTTGATCCTGCACTTCTTTAATCCTTTGTCTTATGGTTTGAATTTGTTATTCCATTTCTTGGATCGCTTCTGGTCCCACCAGTACCCTATCCTCAAGTCGATCCCAACTCAAGGGCGTTCGACACGGTCGCCTGTAAAGAAACTCGAAAGGCATCATCTTAATGGTGCTCTGGTAACTGTTGTTGTAAGAAAACTCTACTAGAGGCAAGAATTCCTCCCAACGCTTTTGTTGGTCCATCACGTACATGAGCAACATGTCCTCCAAGTTTTGGTTTGATCGTTTGGTCTGCCTGTCAGTCTCTGGGTGATACACAGTACTAAAGTTAAGTTGGATTCCCAAGGCCTCTTGGAAACTCATCCAAAATCATCCAGTAAACACCGATCCTCGATTAGATATAATCCTCTTAGGCACGCCATGCAGCCTCACAATCTCACTGATGAAAACTCTAGCTATGTCAGGTGCCTGATATGTCGTACGCACAAGAATAAAGTGAGCACTCTTCATCAGAGTGTCTACTCTATGAAAATCGAGTCATGCCTCCTTGCCATCAGTGGCAATCCAACAATAAAATCCATCGAAATAACCTCCCATTTTGATTCTGGAATAGCGTGTGGTTGTAGTAATCCTGCTAGGTTTCTATGTTCAGCCTTTACCTGCTGACATTCTAGACATGTGGCCACATAGTTGACTATGTCTACCTTCATTCCCTTCCAAAAGAATAAGGGTTTAAGGTATGCCCTCATCTTCGTGACTCTCAGGTGAGCCATGTAAACTTCTCTATGAGCCTCGCTCATGATCAACATCCTCAACTCATCATTTGGTGGTACATAAATCTGACTTTAAACCTCAATAAACCATCATTGTCAAATGAAAATCCCTCATATCATGGTACCATCATTGTGTTTTTTCCGATAAAACCCTTGACCTCTTTGTACCAGTCATCATCACGCTGTAAAGTGAGAATCTTCTCACATAGATTCATTTGAAGAGGCAACACTAAAAATATGTGTGGTCTCCGACTCAAAGCATCTGCCACTCGGTTCACTGTTCCCTTTATGTAAGTAATCTCAAAGTCATACTCGCTAAGAAATTCGGACCAACGTCGTTGTCGCGCGTTGAGGTCGCTTTGCGTAAAAATTTGTTGTAGTCCACAATGATCAGTCTTTAGTTCAAATTTTCATCCAACAAGGTAGTGTCTCCAAACCTTCAAGGCATATATGATGGCTAATAACTCCAAATCGTGCGTCACGTAGTTCTCCTCATGCCTTCTCAGTTTCCTCTAAATGTAAGCAATCACTCGTCCGTCTTGCATCAAGATTCCGCCTAAACCTTCCTTGGATGCGTCAGTGCATACCAAGAAGTCCACATCCATGTCAGGGACCTTTAGTATCATCTCTATTGTCAACAACTCTTTAATCCTCCGAAATGCTTTTGTGCATTTCTCATTCCAAACAAACTTCTTGTTTTTCTTCTACAATTCCGTGATTGGATTTGCTATCTTCAAAAATCCCTCGACAAACCATCGATAGTATCCTGATAAACCCATAAAGCTACGCACTTCCGTGACATTCGTAGACACAGGCCATTCCATATTATCCTCGACCTTGGTTGGATCCACGGCGATGCCTTCGTCGGAGATGACATGTCCTAAGTAGTGAATCCTCGATTGATAAAAAGAGCATTTGGCCGATTTCGCATACAATTTGTGCTCTCGCAGACACTGTAGTACCAAGTGCAAGTGCTCGTCATGCTCCTCCATCGTACGAGAGTAAATCAAAATATCATCAATGAACACTTGGATGAACTTGTCCAAGTACTTGCGGAACACCCCGTTCATCAAAATCATAAATACCCCTGGGGCGTTTTTCAGTCCAAATGATAAAATAGTAAACTCGTAATGTCCAAACCTCGTCTTAAAAGCGGTCTTAGGGACATCATCCTCCTTTATCCATAACTAGTGATACCCTGATCGCAAATTGATCTTGGAGAACACCGTCGCCCCCTTCATTTGATTGAATAGATCATCAATCCTCGACAATGGATACTGATTCTTGATCGTAGCCTTGTTCAGTTGACGGTAGTCAATGCAAAGTGATGCATACGCCACATTTACCTCGACAGAGTCATTGTGCGACCTCCCGGTCTTAAGTATCATTCAGTTTATTTTATGAGCTGAAGCGGCTCCTTTTGACTCCCTGCTGGAATCTTTGGTTATCGATCCACAGGTCCTTTTCGGAAGCTCCCCTGTGCGAACAGCACTAGGTGTGAGCTCCACTTTTCCCCAAGTGACCACAGCGCTATGACCAAGGGCCTAATCCAAAGTCCTTTTTCGCAACCTCACGATCTCGCGAGTTCATGGGTCGAAGCTCCCGACTCCTCCTTCCCAGACTCACGATACCCGAAATGTCGATACAGGTGTGGCCCCTCCTTGTCAGCGCCCTCTACGCATGACCAACGGCTAGGCTAAATGCTAGCTCCTGTCGCAAATTTGCGACTTCGCAAGTCGAAGGGTTGAGCTCTCATGCTCTTATCCTGCGAATCCCTAAGATGCGAGAAGTCAACGGAGTGTCGACTCCTTTCCCCAGGTGACGCGTGTCCACCTGTAAATCATGCGAGCCCCACCTTGTGGTTCTACAACGTGTACACACGAGTCTCCACTCTTGGCACTTTGCGACTTCTGATGTCGAAAGTGACCCCTCTCAACCTTCGAACCCCCGAATGCATGATAGGCGATGGGGTTCCTGATCCAATGGTCCTCCCGTTCTCTGGATCCAATGCCTATCCTTTCCCCTTTCGATTTCGCAACTTCTTGACTTGGAGCACCCAACCTTTGGGCTCTCACCTTGCGAACTTCCAAGTTCACGAGATCTTAATCCTGGACCCCTTCGGCACTTCACCGATCCTTCGATCGCTGCCACCTGTCCTCCTCAGATGGACGGTCTTGATCTTTTCACGACTTCGCTACTCGCGAAGTCGAAAGACTTCCCTCTATGACTCTCGATATCTGAATCCACGATATGGATGATCTCACGACATTGTCCTCCCACAAATGGACAGCTCAGATTCTTTCGCGAATTCGGGACTTTTGATGTCGAGTGCCTGGACCTTCGTCCTCAAGACTCCCAAACTCCCGAATGCCGAATTTCTGATACCAACCTCTTCCAGGACTTTAACCTCTGCTCACAAAGGCTTAACCACTTCGCAACTCCTACCAGATCCAATGGCTGACGGGTATTTAGACTAAGATATGACGGCTCAGACCTTGTCTTCCACTGTACCTTTCCTACGCTGCCTGGACATGAATCCACGGTCCAGATCTTCTCGGCTGATCCGACGGTAGCTGTTGCTCCTCCTGAGCTTTGGCGCTTTCTTCTCGGACTTGGAATAATTTTCAATTATCAAAGGCTTCAACCTTTTCCTTCTTTCCTCTGCGAACTCTATAGCATTGAGTCTCGCCTGCACGTATAAAAACATTGTCCCTCCTGAGCTTTACTCTCGAATCCTTGAAGGATTCTGATTTTGATGCTCCTGTAGAGTCTTCACGCACACAAAGGTGTTATCCATTTTGATCTTTCCCTGTAACTCAGAGCCTTAAGGAACTCAATCATTTTCCCTTTCTCCTACAGATGGAGAATCTGGATGCCCTCATGTCTATCCTTTACTCAAGCAACCTCTTGCTGAGTGTTTCAGGGTGTTCAACAACCCTGCGAAGATCCTTCAGTGGATTCTTCTTCAAATCTCTGAACTCAAATATTTCCTCCTGTGTGCTCTGGAACTTACTTAATTCCCTCCTGGCAGAGTGTCAAGAATCCTCGATGATTCTTGCTTCTTATGAACTCACAGCAGAGTTCTCCTGTGCACTCCTTGCACCTGCTCAATGCCCACCTAGCAGAGCTTTACAGAACTCAAAGAGAGTTTATGTCTGCAACTGTGTTCTTCTCCATAGCCTTGCCTTCTGAGGTGTTCAGTAACCTCACAGGTCTTCCCTCAATGGATGATTTCAGTTCGTGTTCCCGCTTGGCACGCCTTTGTCTGAATCCGCAGGTTCAGAAGTGCTTCAGTTCACCGACTATCAGAACCCGCAGTGTTCTGTCACACCCTCCTGATGTGAAGCCTCAAAGACCTCTACCTGAAATCAAACAACCTGCAAATGCATAACCACAGCATAATAAGAACACACACAAACACTCATTCAACACAGGGAATATGCAGGAAAAACTGTTGTCTTTGTATTAAATGGAAAATGCCTATTTTTACAAGGGTGTTCTCGAGCTCGGAATTTAACAAGTCTTGGCTCCTTCTCTTATGCTCTCTCGACTTACTCTCCTATTACAACTCCCTCAAAATGAGATCGTAATTTTTCTTTTACATGAGGGGGCTCTTCGAGCTCTTCCCTCCAACCTCACCTACCCTATTCAATTACATTGAATGAGTTGTCTAGTCCACAATCTGGATCTAGATCTCAGCCTTACAAACATTTAAGGCCTACCTACTTCTATGCCTATGCAAAGCACGGCCTCATGGCTCAACATCCTAAAACATTTAATTACATTCATTCAAATTCAATTTGAAAATGAGGGTTGCGCCTCTCTTCAGCACACGATTTGAAACAATTGACGTGGCTGGCTGGCTGGCTGGCTGACGTGGAGAGATGCCCCTGCATCATACTCCTCAGCTGCAAAATTCATGAGCTCCTTCTCATGAGCTTCCACTCTCAGCTGTGGAAATCCTCCTGGATCCCAAATCATCTTCTGGAGTTGGCTCCTCGCTCCACTTCCTTGCTGCTGTTGTTGCGCTGCTGCTGCTACTTTTCTGCTCAGCCTCTCATCACTGGCAATCATTGCTGACCTGATCATCAGCTCCCTGATCTTCTCGATCACTTCATCCAGCTGTTCTAGTGGTTGGCTCTTCTTTTGCAGTCTCCTCAGCTGCATAAATTTTCTGTAGATGGACATATCATAACGATCTCCCATGCCATCTCCTTTATCTTATGTGGCCTTAACTTGCCACCTTGCTGCAAAGTTCAGCTCTGCAGTCTTCATCACTTTTTCAGCTCCCTGGCTGAAATATCTGAGCAATTCCTCAGAATGCTCCTCTACCAATACCTTCTCATGGCAGTCACCTGCTGGCTCTGGATTGTTCAGCCAATCCTCTAGCATCTCTAGCTCCATCTCCCATGGAGTGATCAATCTGCCTACCTTCTCTTCGGCTTCTTCTGCTGTCAGCTTCAGTGTTGCAGCTTCCTCAGCTTCCTAGATAAAAGTATTGAGCCATTCCTTGAAATGATCATTCTCTTCTTCTTGGGCAGCCTCATATATCTGCTCCAATTCTTCTTTGACAGTCTCAGCTAGTTGTCCCACTTCTGCTGGTGTTGCATCTACAACACATATTTCCGCCTCCTCTTGGGCAAATGGTAGGAATATATGAATTCCCCCAATCATTAGAATATTCCTCAGATCTTCCTCTTCCATCAGCTGCATCTACTGATCCAAATTTAACTATGATCTCATCTTCTCTGTCAGCTCCTCCAGCTGATTCAAACTCACTTGCGAGTTCATGAGACTTTCAGATAATCCCATGTTTGTTCGATTTGCCACCTAGCAAATTCGAAACTTTCTGCTGCCCTCCTGGCAGTCCATGAGATCTTGCAGTGACCTCATATCATTTCCCTCCTGGAAATGTGAAATTCCCTGGTTGTCCTCATGACAGTCTATGAGATCCCGCAGAAATATCAACTCTTTGCCCTCCTGACAATTGGGAATTTCTGGGCTGCCCTCCTGGTAGTCCTTGAGATGTTCAGCTGATCCCAATTCTTCCTCACTGCTAAGGCTTCAACCAGTCTCTGAATCACATACCTAAACCACTTCCTCAGGTCCGTCGAGGTTTTCAGCATGCCTCAACCATCCTCTTAACAGCCTACGCTGTCTTCTAGCCATCAACTCCTTGACTGGCCATTTTGATTTCGTCTTCATGGGCCATTCATATACCCATCGTGACTTTGCATTCTGCTGCATCTAAAATGCCATTTCATCTATCCTTTCCCTCATCTCGGCAAGTTCTTCATCCCATTCATATTTACTCATTAGCTCTGGGTCTTTCCTTCAAGCACTTCTATAGAATTTAATAGTATTGTGGCTTTGCGAGTAATATTGCAACCAACACAGAGGCACGAATTGGTAGAAGAAAACGGCTATACAACCATACCAAAAAAATGATTCATAGATGCCATGTTACACAACCATTGTAAGTACGATTTTGAAGAGGGTAGGTTTATGCATCCAAACACAAAAGCAACCGCAGGGGTAAAATAAATTCCCCAATCAGACGCAACAGTAAGGATAAAATCATTATTTAATTGTCAATAAAATCCACGAAAAAGGAATAATAAATCCATAGCTATTGGCAATGATTATCGTTATCCCATGATGTTTAACGATCAACATGTTATCAGAGATAAAATAATTTAAGACTGTTAAATCGTTTTGAATATCTATCATTCTCTGAATATTAAACGCGTTATGCAATACATATAAATCGTTGTCCAGTAAATTGTTGTCAACAACAATGAACGCAGTCCAGATTCTCGGTGCATAGTGTTCTAAGAATTTCCCTGTGTGTTTCATGGAAGGAACGCAGGCCTAAGTACATATTGCAGTTATAAGTAAACTCACAGCTATAACATCAAATTAAAGAAGTCATATAAAAAGAAAACAACATAGAATGAGGTTAAAAGCCTCACACATCTCAGAATACCAATAAAAATGATGACTGTAGTGTGAGAATGTCGGGGCCATAAGGGTAACTGATCGAAGGGATCACAGGGATTCTATCAGTCAAGGCACAGAAAATAACATCAAGGAAGCAAGATAATCCCAATGCCAAGGTCGTATTGAAGGACGCAAGTCAAGCAATCAGCTAGGCTAAGAAAAAGGGGTCCGCTATCAATCTAAACACCCAATCCATTACAATCAATATTCAGATCCAAGCATAAGTCATAATTCATTTTACTCTACTAAATAAAATAGCATACCTTTTCCTTACTTCCCACTTCGATGACGTCTACGCGCTCTATTCCACTCCCGCTCGCCGACCGTCGATGATCAGGGGATCAAATTTTGCTCAAAAATTCAAAGTGTTCGGAATCGTTTCAAATCAAACGAGAGCGTAGGCCTCATCGTTACAAACCCAATGCAACTTGTTTGGGTTCAAACGGACATCGGGAGCGAGAGATATCGTGTTCTGTTCAAAATGACATACAGGGAAAAAAAGGGATGTTGACCATACAGTCCGTACAGTCTGTACGGACGTTGACGTGGCAGGAAGTCATTGGAATAGTTGGCATGTGACATGGATTGTTGACAACGAATGGGATGGCGACACGTGGCCCAATCAATGGCCACCACGTGTCACCTGTTTATTGGTTAAAATATTTGCACTTGGCAGGAGTCGAGCCCGTGACCTCCAGGCAAGGTAAAGCTTTGGGAAAGGCCGCCCAACCAGCGCGCCTGCACATGTTACTTAACATATATGTGTATTGCAATATATTTAACATTGTAAAAATGTGTGTTGGGGCGTGAACCGGGCCAGGGCTAAGCCCCGGCCCATGGTTATATTGTATTGCATACGACCGGTGCTACGGGTAGTTAGACCCACCGTAATATATGTTATAACCATTTGAATGTGTGCGGTTTGATATGACATGTGACCAATGTGTATGCGTGTGGGTTTAAACCTTACGGTTATGTCAACGGTTTGAAACTTTATCCTTGTTGTGTAATAGTGTGCGTTCATGTGGTGACCATGTGCCCATGGGCCTTGGTAGTTAAGGCCGACGCGTAACCAGTTTGGACCGGTTGTGCGGTTGCACCCGGTGCCAAGTTTTTACGCTTTAAAATGTGTGTGGGCTAGGTTGAGCCAAGGGAGGTGTGTTTTGTAGATGCAGAAACAGCAAGCTTGAAGGGGGGACTTCCAGGAAGCCTATCTACTTCAATTTTTGGCCAAACAAGGTGCCGAAAAAGCCCAGCTAGGGGTTTTTGGACATTCTGAAGCCATTGGAGCAGTCTATTTGGAATTTTGAGCATTTTAAAGCAAATTTTTTAGAACTTTGATCAAATAATACTAATGATCCATTGGAAGCTGGACTAGGAGATGTAGCCCAAGAGAGGGGTGAACTCCTTTATCATTTTCTATGTTATGTGTTTTCTGTTCACTGATTATGTTGTTTTTTATATGCATCTTGAATGAGTAAATCCTATTAAAGTTGTGTTGTAAAGTTGATCCATTTGCATTTTAACACATAAATTTTACTTGCAAATATTTTCAAGAATACAAGTCTTCTTCATTTTTAGTTCAAGTTGGTATCAGAGCATAGGTTTTTGAAGACTTGATTATTTGCAAGTGTTTTGTTTTCTGATGCTCACAAGGTTGAAACTCACAAGAGGAGAAGTTCAACTTGAAGATAAAATTTCTCATCCTTCAAGGAGGAAGCATATATCATCATCGCAAGTTTCAAGGAGGAATTCACCAAGTATGGCTCATGAAGAGAGTCATGAACATGTTCCTGCAGAAGATGAAGATCTCAGAAAGGCTATCATGGAAATGAGAGAGATGATGAAGATCTTGATGGAAAGGAATACAAGGTTGCAAGGTGAAGGCTCCAACCCTTCAAAGCATAAGGGAGACAGTGGTGATAAAACTCCAAATGGAAATGGAGGGAATGTTGCTTCTCCACCACCCTCTCCTCCTTCTTCTTCTTCTTCTTCTTCTTCTTCTTCTTCTTCTTCTTCTTCTACCAATTCAAGACCTCTTATGAATTCTCCAAAGGGACATGGTAAAACTCCTTCACAAATTCCTTCATTAAAGCTTGATATTAAATTCGAATTGCCAATATACAATGGAGAAGTTAATGCTGAGAAATTAGATAA
>JZKD02S1168100.1:0-12729 GCA_000966675.3 Picea glauca
ATGCTAATGTGAACTCATTCTGTTTATTTTATCTCAATACTCTTTTTTTCTTATGCATTTTTTCTCTGGCCTAGTCATTTTTAAAATAAAGTATGACATAAATGACTCACTCAAATTTGAGATATCATATTTCACATATATATGTATATGTTTTTTTAAATTTCCAGGAATATGTAACACGTTTCATTTTTTTTCTATATAAATGTCATAAAATTATGTTCACTACTTTTTTTGTACTCAACTGTATAGAGAGTATGTCATTTCTTGCATCTTTACCACATGTCCTTCATACTTTTGACAGAAAGACCCTTAAAATTAAAATAGTCCACAAGTCCGCTCGTTGATTTGTATATCACGGAACTGTGGGTGCTCTCTGTAGGCCATGGAACAACACACGCCCAATTTTCAGCCTGACAACTCGACAACCCACGATCCAAAAACTGCCTAGGTATGGAATCAGGGCTCTCGTGCAAGTATGGAATGAGGGCTTTGTGCATGCTCTATAAAATGCCATCCCCATACTTTATAAAAGTACATATTTCGTATGTATAAAAGTAAATATCTACTTTAAAAAGTAACGTTTTTTGCTATGTATAGTTTATGCTCTCCAGGAACCTATAATTTGATACATTTCAATTTCTTCTATCCAAAATCCCTTGTTTTAAAGAAAACTAATTCGAAAATGCTATTTATTTGGTCCTCTTGTCCATCGCCCTATGTAACAGGCATTGGTACTATATTTTTTGTACATTTTTCCACCACCGTATGTAAAACCTATGTAAAGAAAACTAATTCGTGAATGCTAAAATAGTCCACAAGCCTGCTTCTCAATTTGTATATCACGTAACTATGGCTGCTCTTTGTAGGCCATGGAACAACCGAGGCCCAATTTCCAGCTCGCCAGCCCGAGAACCCGCGATCCAAAAATTGCCTAAGTATGGAATCAGGCCTCCGTGCAAGTATGGAATGAGGGCTCCATCCTTGCTCTATAAAATCTCATCCCCATACTTTATAAAAGTACATATTTCGTATGTATAAAAGCAAATATCTACTTTAAAAAATTGCATATTTGCTATGTATAGTTTATGGTCTCCAGGAACCTATAATTTCATAAATTTCAATTTCTTGTGTCGAGGAGCCCCTGTTTCAAAGAAAACTAATTCAGGAATGTTATTTATTTGGTCATTTTGTCCACCACCCTATGTAACAGAGATTGGTACTATACTTTTTTCCCTTTTTCCCACCAGCGTATGTAAAACCCATGTAAAGAAAATTTTGTAAAATTACATAGTCAGGAATGCTAAATTTTTATTTTTATTTTGTCAACAAACCTATGTAACAGACATTACAACTATTTTTTACAATTGAAATAATCCGATCTCCGCTTGTCAATTTGTATATCGCGAAACTGTGTGTATTCTTTGTAGGCCACAGAACAACAGAGGCCCAATGCTATATTTTTTGGACACGATGTGCTTAAAATTCTAATAGTCTGGAAGTCTAACTGTCAGTTTGTATATCGCGGAACTATCGGTGCTTTTTGTAGGGCACAGAAGAACAGAAGCCCAAATTTCAGCCCGACATCCCGAGAATTCGCCATCCAAAAATTGGCTAAGTATGGAATAAGGGCTCTGCTTTGTAAAATTACATATTTTGTATGTATAAATTAAGTTGTCCAGGAACCTTTCATTTCATAAATTTCTATTTCTATTGTGTCCATGATCCCTTCTTTTAAAGAAAACTAAGTCAGGAATGCTATTTTTTTTTTGTGTTTTTTGTAAATAAACCTATGTAACAAACATTACCACTATTTTTTACAATTCAAATAATCTGAACTCCACTTGTCAATTTGTATATCGCGGAACTCTGGGTATTCTTTGTAGGCTACGGAACAGTAGATGCCCATTTTTCAGCCTGAGAACCCGCGATGCAAAAAACTGGCTAAGTATGAATTCACGGCTCCGTGCATACTCTATAAAATGTCATCCCCATACTCTATAAAAGTACATATTTCATATGTATAAAAGTAAATACCTTTCATTTCATAAATTTTAATTTCTATTGTTTCCACGATCCCTTCTTTTAAAGAAAACTAAGTCAGGAACGCTATTTTGTTTTTTGTTTTTTGTCAACAAACCTAAATTGCAGAGCAATGATACATAAATGGTGTTTTGTCTAAGTTTCTTCCCCGTAGTCCAAACTCCGCTTGTCAATTTGTATATCACAGAACTCTAGGTATTCTTTGTATGCCACGGAACAACAGACCCCCATTTTTCAGCCCGAGAACCCGCGATGCAAAAACTGGCGAAGTATGAATTCAAGGCTCTGTGCATACTCTATAAAATGTCATCCCCATACTCTATAAAAGTACATATTTTGTATGTATAAAAGTAAATACATTTCATTTCATAAATTTCAATTTTTATTGTGTCCATGATCCCTTCTTTTAAGAAAACTAAGTCAGGAGCGCTAATTTTTTTTTGTTTCTTGTCAACAAACCTATGTAACAGACATTACCACTATTTTTTTGACTTTTGCCCACGTACCCATGTACATCAACTTCATGCCCACGTGTCTTTACTCCATCGCATTTATTCCCTTTCCCGCATATGGGGTGCTAGTAGAGCACACGCGTCGAGCAGAGCACCCAGGACAGATCCTCTGTGGCGCTGACAACGTGACGACCGTGTGCCACTCCCTCCCACCTGCCTCATGACTTTAAGTTCAGCTCGCTTGAGGCAGGGCACCATTACTCTCAGTGTGCCTTGATTTGCCTTCGCATCCTTTCGACGGACCAGCACCCTCGCTGGGCATTTACTCTGCACGTGCGGTCATTTATGGAACCTCACCAGCTCCCCGACCTATTTCAATTGCTCCAGCAGCTCCAGATGGCTCATTCTTTCCTGGTTTTTCTTCTCAGAGCTCGGCTTCCTGCCCAGCTTTTCCCTACTCTGCTTTTGTCCTCTCCTGCTTTGTTTCTGGCGCATTTTCACTCTCCCACTGTCCCGGAGATGCCTCGACTACGAGGGAAGTCGAAACGCGGGCCAGCCTGGCAGCCAAACCGACCCCGCGTGGTCCCTCCCTGTTATCCTCCTCCTCTTCGGCCACCTCGTTCTCCTCCCTAGTGCAGTTGACTCAAATTCCCGCTTCTCTCTCGCCCCTTGTTGCATCTCTTGCCAACAGAATAGAAGGGTTGGACTGCTCAGGGGCCTCACTGGACTACAACCCAAGACCTTTAGGCAATTCGGCATTTGTTTCACACCCAGGCCCTTTGGCTCCTCCCAACTCTCTGACCACCCAGTCGCTTCAAGACCAGCCTCACGATGCCCAATTTCAAATTGATGGTCCAGAAGCCAGTCAAAATTCACGACAGCAACCCTAATCTCGAGCCGTCTCCAACGCTGACCCAGAATGTGAGTGGAAAACGGGCCTTGCACTGGTGTAGAGCCTAGTATTTGACCTGCGTCGGGACATGGACGACCTCCAGTTCTACCTAAAGACCCTGGCCAATAAATCCTCTCAACTCCTCCAGTTGCTCTTCGTGTTACAGGGTGCTCATCACCTCCCAGCAGAGGCAGCCCAAGCAACAACAGCCCAACCAATAACAACCTTGGCACCAGTGTTGGCACTGGAAAATTTGGTCCACGCAGAGGCAGACCGCGAGAAGGAGAGGCTTCCATCACACCCGGAGGACGTCGAGAAGGAAGAGCATGTGCCATCATAGACCGAGGATGCCATGCAACTAGACCGGACACCGGTCGAGGAGCTGTGTCCTCCTGGGGACACGACATTTTGCGCCTTCCACATGGCTGCGTCATCACACTACAACCCATATCAGTGATGTGTCTATTCTTTTTGTCTACTGTTTTGTCATGTGCATGGGGACCTTTCCTACATTTCTCCATGGTTATTATAATTATGTTGTCTACACTTTCCACAGTTGTAACAGCCACCATTAGGAGCTAGAATTTTGAACTCTTTTTGCGTCAGTAACAGTTTAGACTTCAGGTATGAAGCGGTTCGGCTGGCTGAGCTGGTTTCCCCTCAGGGCATCTTAGTATTAACAGCTTGAAACCATGGAAATTCTCTGTACTCCTTCATTTTGACAGACTTTTATACAATCTTACTTATAAAAAAAAATATTGAATAAAATTTAAATAATTGTTTATACTATTCATTAGGTAAAACATGTCATAGCATTATATAAATTACTATAAATCTCCATACAATGTTATAATATTCTATAAATTGAAGTCTCATTTTTATGACAGAATTGTTCGGTGCAAAATGTATATAACGGAAGTCTTTGGTGTAAAATGTATATCACGTAACACGCTGGACATGAAAAGTGTGAACCCGCGACTCCGCCAACCCGCAACTCTGTAATTGTTCGTTTCAAAATGTATCAAGTTTAATAGCATTATACAAATTACTATAAATCTTCGTACAATGTTATAATTTTCTATAAATTACTCTCATGTATATGAGGTAATTGTTGGGTGCAAAATGTATATCACGGAAGTGTTGGGCTATATATTCATCACACGAGCCCCTTCAAATTGAAATAGTCCGCAAGTCTGATTCTCAATTTGTATATCGCAGANACGATCCCTTCTTTTAAAGAAAACTAAGTCAGGAACGCTATTTTGTTTTTTGTTTTTTGTCAACAAACCTAAATTGCAGAGCAATGATACATAAATGGTGTTTTGTCTAAGTTTCCTCCCCGTAGTCCAAACTCTGCTTGTCAATTTGTATATCACAGAACTCTAGGTATTCTTTGTATGCCACGGAACAACAGACCCCCATTTTTCAGCCCGAGAACCCGCGATGCAAAAACTGGCTAAGTATGAATTCAAGGCTCTGTGCATACTCTATAAAATGTCATCCCCATACTCTATAAAAGTACATATTTTGTATGTATAAAAGTAAATACATTTCATTTCATAAATTTCAATTTTTATTGTGTCCATGATCCCTTCTTTTAAGAAAACTAAGTCAGGAGTGCTAATTTTTTTTTGTTTCTTGTCAACAAACCTATGTAACAGACATTACCACTATTTTTTTGACTTTTGCCCACGTACCCATGTACAACAACTTCATGCCCACGTGTTTGTACTCCGTCACATTTATTCCCTTTCCCGCATATGGGGTGCTAGTAGAGCACACGCGTCGAGCAGAGCACCCAAGACAAATCCTCTGTGGCGCTGACAACGTGACGACCGTGTGCCACTCCCTCCCACCTGCCTCATGACTTTAAGTTCAGCTCGCTTGAGGCAGGGCACCATTACTCTCAGTGTGCCTTGATCTGCCTTTGCATCCTTTTGACGGACCAGCACCCTCGCTGGGCATTTACTCTGCACGTGCGGTCATTTATGGAACCTCACCAGCTCCCCGACCTATTTCAATTGCTCCAGCAGCTCCAGATGGCTCATTCTTTTCTGGTTTTTCTTCTTAGAGCTCGGCTTCCTGCCCAGCTTTTCCCTACTCTGCTTTTGTCCTCTCCTGCTTTGTTTCTGGCGCATTTTCACTCTCCCACTGTCCCGGAGATGCCTCGACTACAAGGGAAGTCGAAACGTGGGCCAGCCTGGCAGCCAAACCGACCCCGCCTGATCCCTCCCTGCTATCCTCCTCCTCTTCGGCCACCTCGTTCTCCTCCCTGGTGCAGTTGACTCAAATTCTCGCTTCTCTCTCGCCCCTTGTTGCATCTCTTGCCAACAGAATAGAAGGGTTGGACTGCTCAGGGGCCTCACTGGACTACAACCCAAGACCTTTAGGCAATTCGGCATYTGTTTCACACCCAGGCCCTTTGGCTCCTCCCAACTCTCTGACCACCCAGTCGCTTCAAGACCAGCCTCACGAYGCCCAATTTCAAATTGATGGTCCAGAAGCCAGTCAAAATTCACGACAGCAACCCTAATCTCGAGTCGGCTCCAACGCTGACCCAGAATGTGAGTGGAAAACGGGCCTTGCACTGGTGTAGAGCCTAGTATTTGACCTGCGTCGGGACATGGACGACCTCCAGTTCTACCTAAAGACCCTGGCCGATAAATCCTCTCAACTCCTCCAGTTTCTCTTCGTGTTACAGGGTGCTCATCACCTCCCAGCAGAGGCAGCCCAAGCAACAACAGCCCAACCAATAACAACCTTGGCACCAGTGTTGGCACTGGAAAATTTGGTCCACGCAGAGGCAGACCGCGAGAAGGAGAGGCTTCCATCACGCCCAGAGGACGTTCAGAAGGAAGAGCATGTGCCATCATAGACCGAGGATGCCATGCATCTAGACCGAACACCGGTCGAGGAGCTGTGTCCTCCTGGGGACACGACATTTTGCGCCTTCTACATGGCCGCGTCATCACACTACAGCCCATATCAGTTATGTGTCTATTCTTTTTGTCTATTGTTTTGTCATGTGCATGGGGACCTTTCCTACATTTCTCCATGGTTATTATAATTATGCTGTCTACACTTTCCACAGTTGTAACAGCCACCATTAGGAGCTAGAATTTTGAACTCTTTTTGCGTCAGTAACAGTTTAGACTTTAGGTATGAAGCGGTTCGGCTAGCTGAGCTGGTTTCCCCTCAGGGCATCTTAGTATTAACAGCTTGAAACCATGGAAATTATCTATACTCCTTCATTTTGACAGACTTTTATACAATCTTACTTATAAAAAAAAATATTGAATAAAATTTAAATAATTGTTTATACTATTCATTAGGTAAAACATGTCATAGCATTATATAAATTACTATAAATCTCCATACWATGTTATAATATTCTATAAATTGMAGTCTCATGTTTATGACRGAATTGTTCGGTGCAAAATGTATATAACGRAAGTCTTTGGTGYAAAATGTATATCACGTAACACRYTGGACATGAAAAGTGTGAACCCGCGACYCCGYCAACCCGCAACTYYGTAATTGTTCGDTKCAAAATGTATCAAGTTTAATAGCATTATACAAATTACTATAAATCTYSGTACAATGTTATAATTTTCTATAAATTACTGTCTCGTGTATATGAYGWAATTGTTGGGTGCAAAATGTATATCACRGAAGTGTTGGGCTATATATTCATCACACGAGCYCCTTCAAATTGAAATAGTCCGCAAKTCYGATTCTCAATTTGTATATCGYAGAACTGTCRGTGYTATTTGTAGGACASRGAAMAACAAAAGCYYRATTTTCAGGTCYCCAGCCYRAGAACYYGGGATCCAAAAACTGGCTAAGTYRTATAGTTTATGGTCTCYRGGAACCTATAATTTCATAAATTTCAATTTCCTGTGTYRAGGAGCCCCTGTTTTAAARAAACSTAATTCGAAAATGCTATTTATTTGGTMCTTTTGTCCACCGCCCTATGTAACAGACATTGGTACTATACTTTTTGCCCTTTTTTCCACCAGCGTATGTAAAACCTATGTAAAGAAAACTAGTTGGCGAATGCTGAATTTTTTGGACACGAGCTCCTTAAAATTCAAATAGTCTGCAAGCCCGATTATCAATTTGTATATCGCGGAACTACCGGTGCTATTTGTAGGAAACTAATTGGTGAATGCTGAATTTTTTGGACACGAGCTCTTTAAAATTCAAATAGTCTGCAAGTCTGATTCTCAATTTGTATATCGCAGAACTGTCAGTGCTATTTGTAGGACACGGAACAACAAAAGCTCGATTTTCAGGTCCCCGACCCGAGAACCCGTGATCCAAAAACTGGCTAAGTCGAGAACTCACTTTTCTAAAGAAAACTAATTTGGGAATGTTATTTTTTTCATACTTTTGTCCACCAGCCTATGTAACAGACATCAGTACTATTTTTTTGTTTTTTTTGTTCACCGGCATATGTTAAAAAGAAAACTAATTCGGGAAGCCCCTTCAAATTCAAGTAGTCCACAAGTTTGATTGTCAATTTGTATATCGCGGAACTCTAGGTGCTATTTGTAGGCCACAGAACAACAGAAACCCAATTTTCAGCCCGCCAGACCGAGAACCCACCATTAAAAAATTCAAACAATTTGCAAGGCCACTTCTCAATTTGTATATCGTCAAACTCTCGATGTTATTTGTAGGGCACGGAACATCAGAAGCCCAATTTTCAGCCCGCTACCCCGACAACTCGGAATGGAGCAAATTCAAATAGTCCGTAAGACAGCTTGTCAATTTGTATATCGTGGAACTCTCGGTGCTATTTGTAGGTCACGAAACAACAAAAGCCGAATTTTCAGCCCGCCAACCCGAGAACCCACGATCCAAAAATTCAAATAGTCCGCAAGACCGCTTCTCAACTTGTATTTCGCGGAACTCTCGGTGTTATTTGTAGGACACGAAACAACAGAAGCCCAATTTTCAATGCACCACCCCGACAACTTGGAATGAAGCTTCCATCCATGCTCTATATATCTACTTAATCAAATCACATATTTGATATGTATAATTTCTCCTATCCACGAACCTATAATTTCATATATTTCAATTTCTTACGTCCAAGAGCCCTTCTTTTAAAGAAAACTAATTCGGTATTGCTAGTGTTTTTATGCTTTTGTCCACAAACCTATGTTACATACGTTGACCCTTAAATCTCAAATAGTCCACAGGCCCGATTGTCCATTTGTATGTCGTGGAACTCTAGGTGTTATTTGTAGCGCACAGAACAACAGAAGCCCAACTTTCAGCCTGACAGCCCCCATGCTCTATATATCTACTTAATCAAATTACATATTTGGTATCCAGTAGCCCTTCTTTGTAACATAAGTACGCCCTTAAATTTCAAATAGTCCACAACTCCAATTGTCAATTTCTATRGTGCGGAACTCTGGATGTTATTTGTAGGCCACRGAACAACAGAGCCTGATTTTCAGCGCACTAGCCCGAGAACCCRCGATACAAAAAAATGACAAGTATGGAATCTCTTTCCCATACTTTATAAAAGTACATATTTCGTATCTATAAAAGTAAATATCTACTTTATAAAATTACAAATTTCATATGTATAATTTATGTTGTCCACGAACCTATAACTTGATAAATTTCAATTCCTTTTGTATCCACTAGCCGTTGTTTTAAAGAAAACTAATTCACGAATGCTATTTCTTTTGTGTTTCCATGTACTTCAACTTCCTTCCCACGTGTCTATACTCGGTCGCATTTATTCCCATTCCTACCTGGCAGGGACTACGCTGCCATGCAACGATTGTTGTGTCCTATGAGTAGGTTGAGTTGTATCTACACATTGATGTGTGTGTGTGTGTGTGTGTCTAAGAGTCATATAGGTGATATGAACCTTTTAATGATGTGTTTATCTCTAGATGTGTGCAAAGATTCCAATTAATCTTACACGTGGGAAAAGGGTTGTATGAAAAGTTGTGACATGATAGATACCATTGGAGAGAGGAGGTCTAAATTTCCTATTCCAACCGACTAGCCTCCCTGTCATGTAATAGGTTGAAAAGCATATGTTTTTTTTTCTGAAGGTTACACATTTCCATGAGGATAGGCAATGGATTCAATCAATCACGAGGCTTTTCTAGGGGACACACAATAAGGCATCAACCCTTATTCTACAGTGACCATAAGTCTCTCATCAGAGGTAAGCAGGCTAGGTTAACTAGGTCCCAACCGTGGCATTATTCCACCACCATGAAAATGGATACTATAAGGCTTTCAATTTGCTCAGTCTTACCTTTTGTATCATGCACTTAAATATTTGTATAGGTTATGTCTACCTCATTGTGAAAGGTATTTGAAGAGTTACAATGATTATGTCGAGCTCTTGGTACCAAATACTTGAAGGCTTCGAGTTAACTTGCTCTCACCCTTGGTATTGACTATCGTTTGTATACATGTATACTTTGAGAGAAAAGTACCCTTTAAATTGCAAAATTGTTTTGACATAAAGAAATGAAAGGTACCTTTATGACTTGATTGCTCATGTAGATATGTGCATATTTATAAAAAGGGAAAAGTGAGATTAGACTCACATTGATATTTGGAAAAGTATTCAGGAGTTGAAAATAAAAGAAAGAAAGTGACTTTTTAATTAGAAGTCTTATTTAAATAAGATAAAGGAATTTCATGTGTACCCACTCAATTTGGAAAAAGAAAATGATCAGGTGACTTTTTAATTAGAAGTCTTATTTAAATCAAATAAATGAATTTCATGGACTGCGGTTTTTTCGCTAGAGGAGCCCGCACATATGACTGCAATCTACTAAGCCCAGGCGCTAGGGCTATAGGCCCTCTCCCCACCCCCTTTTTTGGTGCCCTTTCCCGTATAAGCTCCCCTTTCTCGGTAGCTCGTCCTCATCCTCTACTCCCTTGTCCCTTCCCCTGTCACCTCCAGTTGGCACTACACCCATACCCCTGCCACGTCTCACTTCGGTTTAAGGCTCTGGCACAAGGAAATGCCAGATGGTAGCCCTGGAGGAGGAGGCATTGGACTATAATCCTAGCCCTTCATTTGGACGAGCCTTACTGTCCTTTGAGGAATTCATGAACCTAGACTTACATCACCCCCACACATCATAGTTTGCACACTTTTCAAATCAAGAAGGGAGGGACGTTACTCCTACTCATGCCAAAGCTGGACGAAATGAGGAAGGTGATGGATTGGATAACAATCTCCCAAAGGGTTTCTCCGTTGTCACATCTAGAGATAGATACGAAACCTCTAGACCTAAAGCCTCAGTGCAAGGTCTCTCCTCCAGCCCTTACAAATTCGCAGAACTCAGACCAGTTGTGCATCCTTTGTACTCGCAGGAAAAGACGAAAGGCCCCGCTAAGAAATTAGCAAAGTGGATTTCAAAGAAGCACAGACAGGTAAAAATGGTAGTAGGTGAAGACCTATCAGTCGCAGACTTAGAAAACTTCCATGGAAAACTTATAGTGACAATATTCTCTGATAAGACCCCCGGACACCAGACTTTGCTTTCCTGGTTAGAAAAAACTTGGTCCCCGGTTATAAAGTATACGTCGGAAGCGCACATAATAGCTAAAGGATGGAACTCCTTTCTTTGCAAATCACCAGAAGATTGTGAAAAATTGTTAAGTGGAAGTTGGTCTTTGGGATTCTTGGGTCTGGTACTAAATCCTTAGACAATATAATTCGAACAGAGCGTGAGCCTATTTCCCTGATGAAATTATGGGCAATACTACCAGGTCTCCCCCTGGCCTCCTAGACCAGAGAGGCTCTGAAAGTAATTGGGGATAAATTGGGGACTTTTGAAGCCTTAGAACCCCTGCCCCCTCTCCCCTACCATCTCCAAAGGATATGCCCTGAGGTCAAAATTCAAATTGAAGGTTCCCTCCTCGACCAAAGGAGGTCTAGCTTCATATGCCCCTCAAGCGATCACCATAGGAAGAAAGTCATATATCTCGAAGGAAAAAGAGTTGCTCACCTAAAATCAGGAAATTCACACAAGAAACCATCACAAGGGCCCTTAGAGCGGGCAAATCCCTTCCCCCTCTAAAAAAATGATGCTACTCTCCTTCAATGCAAGAGGAGTAGGGGGCCCTCGGAAAAAAATAGCCCTCAAAAGGTTGCTCCCGAGCCTTAAACCTGATGTTCTTTTACTACGGGAGATGATGTGCAAAGGGAAAGAATCCATAAAGGTTATAATCGCTTGGTTAAAATATTGGACCTTTAGTGCGACAGACACGAATGGTCTGTCCGGTGGGTTGTTGACATGATGGAGCCTAGATTTTAAATCCCTTTCTTCTTCCTCCTCAACCTCCATTGTTTATGTTAACCTTAAACATGAAAATGTTGATTTCACCTTCTCTGTCATAAATATATATGGCCCTTACTCTGATAGAATTCCCTTCAGGGAAAATCTAAAAAATGAAGGACTTTTTAATGACCCTTTAATGATCATTGGGGAGGATGTGATTTTCACTCTTTCCTTGAGAGAGGTTTGGGCCCTCGATCCAAAATAGGATCGAAAAAGAGGTTGTTTTATTTGTTTTCTCGAATCAATAAACCTGTTGGATGTGGAACCAGTTAATATCTCATCAACGTGGAGAAATTTCTGAACATGAAGAGACAAAGTCATGAAACGACTTGATAGATTTTTGGTATCTGAAAAGTTTCTAGAGAAGGGACTAAGATTCTTATCAAAAGTAAAAGAAGGAGGGAGTTCAAACCATCACCCAATCTCCTTGAGATGGAGCACTAAGTGTGGTTCAACGACCCAGATTTTCAAAACATTTTAACTTCAAATTGGAAGAAGCTAAAAGTTGACAGTAACGAGCCCCTAATGATACGATTTGAGAAAAACCTAAAGAATACCAAAGCAACAATAAAGAAATAGATCCCAAAATGGAAAGCCAAAAAGTCAAAGGAGATCTTTGAGATCAAAAACGAACTCTCTCGACTTGGCACCAGATTGGATAGAGAATCCCTCAACCCGACTCTCTTGGAAGAATTAAGGTGTCTGGAGAAAAAATGTAATGAATGGTTAAAACATGAAGAAAAGGAATGGAGACTCAAAATTCAGACCCTCTAGCTAAAATTCGGGAAGAACAACACTAAATCATTCCATAACTTTTCCAACCAGAGACAAAATCTAGATACCATTTGGGAGCTCAAAAATGAAGAAGGAATTTGGGTCAGCTCCTTTCCGGAAAAACTAGAGACGAGGACCCGCTACTTTGAATCCCTTTTCTCGTGCCCCGAAGGATGCCCCATCCAAGAAATCTTTCAAGCTATGGCCAAATTCCAACCTTTTTTCTCCGAAG
>JZKD02S1168122.1:0-12729 GCA_000966675.3 Picea glauca
TGACATAGTAGATGTCATGTTAATTTGGTTATGGGGTAATAACCAAAAAATTAAAATATAAGAACTTGTTATTTGAATGAATGCCAGTAAGTTAGTCATGTATAAGACCAGGACCTAGTTGGATATGGAAAGGTATGGATATGAAAAGGTTATGAACCACACAGGTACTAAAAGCTTCCTACCTTTAAATAAAATTTGGGCTGCAACCTTTTTGCTAACACTAATGAACACCACATAATTATATTCTTGGTGTAGTGTTTGGGTCGAAAAGGAAGGCATCCAATTAATTGGGAAGACAATAGGAAGTGTGTGGAGAATGTGTCAACACATTGGCCATAATTCCAACTCATGGATGGTGAGATACATGACTGAGATAAAGAGCATTATGTAATTCAATGCAAGGTGCACTGAATAAATAGGCATTGAGAGTTGTACTCATGTCTAGTAAGGGGTAGAGTTGCACTCATACATGATGGAATTGTATACTTAAATGCACTTTGCTGAATGCATTTTGTGAGTGCATGTATGTATGTTTTTGGCACGGAAATAATTATACTAATGGCTGAAATGTTGCTAACTCATGAAGTTGAGAACATTTCAGGAACTGTTAAACATTGCAACAGGAAAGTTGCAAGCTAGATAGTCATAGGAATAGAGACTACATAAAATTTTATGTTCAGAAAATTGAAATAATAAAATTACTGTTATTAATTATGAACATGCATATGCATAGAATAATGATTCATTCTATTTGGTTAAATTGTTTGGTAATTGTGATTGAATTGCTAGGTGTAGGCAATTCTAAGGTCATTGCATAAGGTGTTGTACATGTTGAATTATGATGTACATAAAATACTGACAATTTGTTGGCTGTATGCAAGATGAAGCATTACAGGAAAAATGATATGTAGTTTGGTGCCTGTGGAAAACCACAAGGATGGTTGCATTCACAATATGGCAGCAACCAAGATGAATTATGAAAAAGAATTTCATGTTTTGGGGAAAATATGAATTCCCTTTGAACTAAGTTTGATTTTCTAAATAAATTCTTTTATGTTTTCTCATGATAACTGCATGTGGGTGATGTAGATGAGATGATGTTGATTAAAGTTAGAATGTTGACTACAAAGAGTAGCTCAAGCAGATGCTGATTTGAGACCTTTGAGGGCAATTGGAACTCCTCGAGCCATGATGCTCTGAGACTTCCTGAGTCGTCTTGTTGCTGAAGCCCAAGGAAAGGGAGATGTAGAAGTCGATGCATTGTGTGACAGTGAAGGTGTACACTCCTGGGGTGGGACATGCATGTGGGGAATGAGAGACCATTGGTTGGAGTGCTGCTGAGGTTTGTTTGGTTGGAGTGTTGCTGAGGTTTGTTACTTTGGTCTAGACCATGTTGATGTGGAAGGTCTTCTCAATCAAAAGATAAGTACCAATTCTCTATTTAGTGTATGTTGTATATATGTTATAATGTTATTAGAATTGCCCGTATATACATATATATACATTGCATATATGCTTGCATTACCTGCATCCATGACTGTACATAATGTGTTTTATGTTTCATTGCTTAAGAAATTTATACCTGATGCTAATCATGCTATTGATTGGAATGTGATTCAGGTGGAGCAAGAAGGCAACTTGCAAGTGCATCCTGTGCGCATATTGGACCCGAAAGAGAAAACAGCTCCGAAATCGAGACATAGGGCTTGTAAAGGTCCAGTGGACCTGGTACGGTCCTGAGGATGCGACATGGGATCATGAATATGCTATGCGGGCAGAATACCCACATCTTTTTGAAGATTTTGAAAATCTTGCTGATGTTATGTAAAGAGTTGCACTGAGAACAGTGAAAAAATAAGGGGAGGGGATTGTAATATCCCCAAGGATGAGCCCCTGTTGTATTTATGAATTGTAAAATATGTTTTGTAGGCTGGTGAGTCGAGTGTTGATAAGTTGGTGGGCTTATGTGTTTATTAGGCTGGAGAGCCTAAGTTTTAAAGGCCAGGAGCCTATTTTTGTATATGTAATTATGCAGAACATTAATAAAGATTAAACATCGCTGCGTGTAGACCGACCACGAAGAAAGAGTGATGGGGGACTAAGCTTCCACAGAGTGGGTAAGGGAAAGGGGGATGAGTGGTTGGAAAGAGGGGATAAGCTTAGGAGATTAAGTCCTTGAGAATAATAATTTATTATTATTCAAAAGCTGTGTGAAAGACATGTTTTTATCCTAAGTCCTAGGAGAGGCAACGCATGTAGCTCCAAGGTGTGCAAAAAGGGAATGCATGCATCTACAGGAAGACAAGTGTCGACCTGGGCACATGCAGTTAAAGCTTGAAGCATTAGTTGTGTTGGGGGTTCATCCTCCATTCTCCCGTCCGCTGTCTGAACTGTGTTGCCTATGCGTTTGATCTCTGCATACCTCATGCAACTCTGAAACCCAAAACCGTGAGGCCAACCTATGATGTTTTTCTGAGAAGCCGACGCATCCTCCGTCTGAACTGTTTGAGGCTGCGTTTGACTTCTGCGTTGATTCCTTGTCACGCACCCTGAAATCTAGTGGCAAATCCATGGATTGAGCCGTGTCTCCTGTGTGTCCTATGAACCCAGTTTATCCACACTGCAAATCCGAGTTCGTGCTTAACTATTTGGGTTGGTGTCCTATGTGTTACTTGAATCGTGTTGTGTCTTTGTGGGACTGTTGCCGTTTTTGGACATCCACACCCAATTTTCATGTTGCTACTGTCACCCTTGAGTTAATTGAATGTAGTTTTTGTTGTCTTCATCCTTACCTTGTGGGAATTGATTTGAAAATTGGTTGAAGAGGCAGGTTGTCAGGCCCGTGAGTAGCTCTCTCCAGGTGAGAGAGTCTGTTGGGAAGTGGTTTTCTCCCAGAGAGAGTCCAACACCAGCTACAGAGCTCTGAGAATTCCTGATCCGGCCTGTTGGCGAGACCCAAAGAGGGAGGTGAAGCAACTGATGGACTGTGCTTGTGAAGGTGTGTACTCTCGAGTGGAATAGGCATGTGGGGAATGAGAGTCCGTGAGTAATGGGCGTAAGAAGGCTCCTGGAGAGAATCCTTCTGGTTGCATTGTGCAGTTTTCTTGTAACCTCAACCTAGTCTAGGATTCCCTTGCCTTGGGTGGAGCTTAATCCCATCTCGGGGGTGGCCCACTGCTAAGCATGATGAGCAACGTGGTCTAAGGATGGGAGGTTCGTGGAAGGTCTGCACGTAGTTGGTGGAATTACTCCATTTTAAAGATAAGTATTAATATTTTTACTTAATTTATATGTGATGCATGTCTGTGTCTTTGAAATGTTATCATGTATTTCGTTGCAAGTATGAATTACGGTTTCTTTCCATTAATTTTGTATGTTAGCATTAATTTTGCGGTTACTTTGTATTGTTTGTTTAAATTTCATTAAATATGCATGTTATATATATATGTATGTGAATGTTCTGCGTAGTAGCGTTTCTTGGTAGTGGGGTTGATGGTCGGGGATGTTATAGATGGAATCCTTGATGGAGCCCTCTAGAAGGACTGGAAAACTTTGAAGGAGCCCCGTTAATGAGAACAACGAATGAAGCCGATTCTATGCACCCCATTATCCAATTCACAGTGGTTAGATTCATGCCAATCTTGATCAGTGCTAGTCTTAGGAAGGTCTAATTGACCTTATCATAGGCTTTAGATAGTTCATGTTTAAGAACAAAGGATGGGATATTAGAAACTTTAATAAATGAAATGCTTCTTGTGCTAGTGAGACAACATCTTGGATCTGTCGTTTGAACAAAAAACCAAACTGTTCCTCAAAAATGATATCACTTAGGATAGGTTTGATTCTATTTGTGACAATTTTATATATTAGCTTATAGACCGGATTGCAACAAGAAATAGGGCATAAATTGGTGAAAGATGAGGGCTCAGAGGATTTCAAAATAAGAGCTAATTGACTTTATATTTAAAGCATGACCAAAGATCCTGCCGGTTTCATGAGATTCTAGAACCACTTTCGAAAAATCGTTCTTTATAAGGTCATAAAAACCCATATAAAATTGCACTGAGAAGCCATGTGGCCCTGGGCTCTTAGATTTTTGAAAAGTAGACATGGTTTCAAAAATATCTGTAGCATAAACCTTTTCTATCAGAGCATTGTTCATATCTTCCAAAATTTTGGTGGGAAAAAGGTCAACCACTTTGAGGATTTCTTCAATGGGGCATCCAATTTTTTCTTTAAATAAAGAGCTAAAAAAATCAACTCCAGCTTCAACCATATCTTTCTGTGAAGATACAAATGTTCCATCCATACCTTTGATCTCATTTCCCTACTTTTAAGTCTCCACTGTTTTTCTTCCAAAAGGAGGAGATCCTCTTTCCTTTTTAGCAGAATTCCCAATTTCATTTCTTCTTCCTTAATGAGATATATAGCTAGTTTCTTTGTCAAAAGGAAATTAAGGGAATTCTCCATATCCAAGAGACTTTTTTGGGAGCACTTTTGAAAACCAGAAGCCCATTTTTTGGATAAATTGCCAATTTTTAACAAATTGCTAGAGAACTGACTCATATAAGAAGAGGATTCTGAGCTCAAAAGATGTACCCACACATTTATCACATGTGTTCTATACTTCTCTTCCTGTAACCACAAATCATTGAATTTGAAGGGGTAAACTTTTGCTTCTTCAGTTTTAATATTTTCAAGAAAATATGCATATGGTCTAAGACACCACCCTCATAAACCCCCGCCGATATGCCCCAAGGATTGAGAACCATATTTTTAGAGATGAGGAACTGGTCGAGCGTTTTTGCAATGGAGTCCCTCCATTTTCGACCATTCTTCCAGGTTTGAGAGATCTTCAGTAGAGAAATATCCACTTGGGAATTAATAGAGATCCAATTAGAGAAGAAGCCTTCTTGGGGATCCTTTTTTTCCCTCCCCCCCCAAATTTCCTGAGACGATATTCTAAAATTGAGATCCCCCTAGGATATTATTGTCACCTTGAAAAGAACTTGATGCAACAATCCCTTCCCAAAAGGGGATACGATCAACATACAACCCATATATGTTTATGATTTTAAAAGAAAATTTTAGGATGGGGCCCCTTAAAACAATAATCAACCCAAAATAAATTTGGGTTGAGAGGGAGCAAAAGAAACTTCGATTCCATGCTGTGAGGAGGCCTCCAGAATGTCCCACAGAATTAGAGAAAAAAAAAAACCAATCTCGAAGCCAATATTTGATTAGGTCTTCCGCTTTATCCTCTGCACACATAGTTTCCTGTAGGAGAATTACATATGGATTCTTCAACGACACAATTCTCTTGAGAGATAAGAGTTTGTGGGCACCCCCAACCACTCTGATGTTGAGAGAGAGAATTATCATTGGGAAACCTTTGATTGGGCTCCCTCGCTCTAAGGGCCCTAAATATTATTGATTGTCTACCATCCAAAATCTCCTTTTTAGATTTCAATTGAGCTTTGGAAAGAAAGGAATTTCTTCCCACCAAACCACCTACTAGTTTATCAAGCGTCAAGCCTCCACCATTATCCCCTACTATACCTACTTTGACTTTTGATCTAAGAAAATAATCTGAATTGATAGAGGATCTGGAGAAGGAATTGATTATTGAGATGTCCTTAGAGGAAGAAGGGGACATGGGGAAAAACACATCAAAGCAGGGTCTAACCCCTTGACAAGAAGAAGAGGGAAAGAGTTTCTTAGGGTCAAGTAATGGGGATTTTGGACTGAGGGGAGAAGGACCATGAGGTAAACAAGGGGAAACCTGGGGAATGACAAAAGGGGGAGATTACATCACCTTCCAAACTAGTGTACTTACGAGGATAAACTTTTAACGAACTAGTGGAAAGCCAAAGGGAGGGACTTTTGTTCTTACCAGTAGAAACATCCCGATGATCCTTTGAGGATGAGACAGGTGGTTCCACCTTTTTTTTGACTTCCTCTTCATTAATAGAACCTCCAATTCCTGATGAATCACCTTCCACATGATTGTTGACTTCTTGAGCTTTCCTTTTCCATACTTTTCTAAAGGGAAGGAATTGAGAAGGGAGTCATTTTCACTATGCCTAGAGGTGGCCAACCTCATGGCACCCAAAGCACCTAAAAGACACCTTCCAGTACTCAATCCACCGTGTCTGGGAGAAACCTTGCCACACCTGCTCAATTTCATCATACAAGCCTTCCTTTATGTCAACCTCTATCTATAGCCAGGCCCAACGACAATCCAACTTTGTTTCCCAATCAAGTTCCAAAGCGCAAAACCTTCCAATTTTGTTTTCGATGGCCTTTAATTGTTCTACTAGCCAAAATATCAACGAGAGATTTGGTAGAATTTCTCAAACTCGTGTTGGGGCAGGGGGGTATTGAGTAGGATCAAAGGATACAAACCACTCCTTTAGAACCAAACCAGAGGGACCCCATCCCCAAATCTAAGTGAAAATTAAATTCAAATCCTCCCTAGACCTGAATTTGAAACATATCCATCCATGTGAGAGTGTGAAATGCCAACCTATACCCTAATATCTCAATCGAGTTTTCGTCAACCTAGATCCAAATGAATTTGGAAAAACAATATTCCCACAAAAACGAACGACAACCATCTTGCCTAACAACTCAGGGATCTCATCGAGGGAGATTTTGTCCCTTATCACTATTTTTTATGCTATTTTCTTTCTTTCCAACATTGAAGGCTTAGATTTTTCATCAGAACTGTAGGGGATCTTTCACCTTCACCTTTCTGTACATGCACTTGCTCAAGAGAATAAACTCCATTTGTTTCAGAAGGGTTATTGTGGGAGGAATTGGAGATATCACTATCCTTTACACAAGACTTCTCAACAACTCTGTCAAAGGTGGGGGGAATTCACACATTAACAACAGATTGAGACTTTGCTACCTTATCGACCTCAAAGTGAGAGTTTACATGCATATGGAGTAAATGGTACGCCACCCTTTGATCATTACATCCTTTATCGAGATGTGCATGTAGATACAATGGCTGGAGATGGCTTGGGACCTTTACTCGTAGATCCACTTGGCTGTGTAGGAATTCCTCTATAGTGAAAAACACCTCTTCTGAGAAACCCACTTGACCATTGTAATCAACTAGCTCATGATCACCTTTTTGATCCATGTGAAAGGGATTGGGTTATGACCTCATACCTATACCTTCTATCTTCAAAGGAGAAAAACATTGGGGGATCAGGAACCAAAGATGAAGCCTAACACTGACAAGCCTATTGTCACCTTCATGCATAGTAGAGATGAATCCATGACGCCAGGGATAGGGTTCCGTGTTCAACATCAAGAAGAATAGGATATGTAGAAACACCTTATATATATATATATATAAGCATGAATGGGTATATATATTAACATGAATGGGTATCTTTTATATTAATAAAAGACTGTTGGGTTTCCCAGTCAGTAAAGACTGAAAAATGGGCCATAGGCCAAAGGTTACAAAATCCCTCCTTATCAGGAGTTGAGCAAAAAGACTACATTCCTTGCCTTATATTGAACTACCTATGATTGGACTGATACATAACTGTACATTCTATACATTTTAAATTATACATAATTGCCTAATTTGGTCTTTCAAAGAAAAACAATATGATAAAACTAGGTGTCACTAATTTTCCTAGTAATTCCCTTCACTCTTCAAAGTGCCTGGTCGTTCCTAGTAATCGAGAAAGAGTTCTTTATCAATGAGAGGTCCGATGGTACTGTAAATTCCTTGGTTTGAAGCAGTGCTATCGAATTCCAATTGATTAACATGAGATTGCAAGTATACTAACTCTGCTTCTAGTGTTTGAACCACTTTATCACTTCTTTCCATGTGTTGTGATTTAGTTGTTCCATTCAACCTATGCTTTGCCATTTCCATATCACCACTTGATATAATAATTCTCATGCTTTTCTTATGGGATTGGGTCCCATCAGATTGGAGTCTCTGTCCTATCCAACCAAGATTCTTGGATTAATGAAGCTCGGTTTGCTTCTTGATCAGATTCACTATTTAAGTCTCTTAGGATGTGAAAAAATTGCACGTCATTCATGTTCTCAATCTCTTTTCTAATTCGTTCAAGTATGCATTGTAAGGTTATATCACTGGGAGCAATACTTGTGTTGAGTTTATTTAATATTAGAGAAGAGTCCCCCATCATCATGGATGTTTTGATTCCTTGTTTCTTTAGAAGCTTGCATCCTTGATATAACACTAGGGATTTTGCATGATTGTTGGTTTTTTTCCTTAGGCCCAATGCATACGTTATTGTCTATTGTCCCATGGGATTTAAGATAATCCCTCACACTCCTGCCACCCCTAGTTTCCTTTTGAAGCTCCATCAAAGTGAAGGATAATCTTTTGCTGTGATTTCCTCCGATGCATTAAAAGTTTTCTTTTGATAAATTGAGATTCCAGTGAGATGTTCTCCTTGGTCTCGGGAATGAAGGTAAATTGTCTTGGACATTTCCAACTCTTTCTATCCAATCGGATTCATCCTATTCTAGCATACCTTTGTTTTTGAGAAAAGTATGCGTTAGGAATTCAAAAAGGAGTGCTTTAGCTTTATTGGAAACATTAGGAGGATTTATTTTGGCATTTTGAAAAATACTTTTATTTCTAGCCAACCATATTTTCCAACTAATAAATTTTGGAAGAGTCAACCATACTTGCTGAGGAAGAGCATTAAACTTATTCTTTTTCTTGTAGTGTGTTACTCAAGTTGTAAACATTCTTCGAATGGTACTCGGTGTAAGATCTTTGGATCCCAATTGTCCAAAGGTTGAGCTCCATATTTCTTTAGCAAATGAACATTCTAGGAAGAGGTGTGTCATTGTTTCTTTTGATTTGAAGCATAAGGGACACTAGGAGGGGCCTTGAATTCCTCTCTTCTTGAGATTCTCTCTAATAAGAATCTTACCATGCACGAAAATCCAGTAGAAGAAATTGATTTTAGGCAACCCTGTTGTTTTCCAGATGTTTTTCCATATGACAGGATGAGGAGGAGATCATTGCTTTGAAAATAGAGTTGCATAGCCTTGGGATACAATATAATAACAAGAGGCTCCCCACCCTCTACTGTCTGGAGAGTGATGGTTTAGAGGGTCAACCCCTGTAAAGAGATGAAGGAGTTTTTGATACTTGTTTTGCAGTTGTATAGGAACATGCGATCTTTTCCATCCACTCCATTTCCCACTTTACTCCTCCCATTGATTGAGATCCCATAATGTTTTGATTTCTTTCTCTTGCATCCACCTTCAAAGGTCTTGGAGATCATTGTGAGAAATCAGAGGAGGGTTGTTGAGGATTTTGTCAGTCCAAATATCAATATTATTTCCATTACCAGGGATTCGATATAGTTCTTCTAAATCCCATGAGGCTTTACATAGCTTCTAGATATGAGTGCAATTCCCATCCCTTGGATTTTTTTCCAACCTTCTTAGAATTCGCCCCCCAAGATACTTACTACTTAAAACTTAGATGAACCAATCATTTTTCCTAGCAACAAGTCTCCATAAATTTTTTTCACCTAAAGCAAGATTAACAAGATAGGGATCTCTTACCTGCAATCCTCTTGATGCCATTGGGTTTTTAATAATTGACCAATTGACCAAGTGGAATTTTCGCTTATTATTCTTTCCTCTTTTCTAAAGAAATATCCTCATTATCTTATTGATATGATGACGAGTTCCTTTTGGGGCTAGCAAAAGCATAGATTGGAATCCTAGGATGACCAATAGGACAACTTTTAAGAGTACCAACCAACCCATTGGGTTTAGCCATTTTGAGCCCCATTGATTTAATTTAGTCGATAGTTTCACTAGTATAGCCTCCTAGTCTTTCTTTGAAGGGTTTTGTGATGTTCATTGGGAAATCCTAGGTATTTGAAACTTTCCCACTTGTCTTGCGCTGGAATACCTAACACACTTGAGATTGATGCCAATGAGCGTAGGTCAATGTTCCAACTATATATGTTGCTCTTTTGTTTGTAGATTTTCCCTCTAGACACTTTGCATAAAGCTGAAAGCACTTTTTCAAATCTTTGTGCAATATTGGGTGATGCTCCTCATACCAACAAAGTGTCGTCAACAGATTACGAGTGGTTTAGTTCCCTTACCCCAACAACCATACTGATCCCTGAGATGTTGCTTTGCTATCTTTCTTCCTCTTGATTTCGACTGAGAACATCTGCCATTATTATGTAAAATAATGGAGATAGTGGGAAACCTTGTTTGATGCCCCTACTTAGGTGGAAAAACTTTATAAGTCTTCCATTTACCAATGAGGCAATCCATGGGTCATTATTGTCAAAGCCAAAGTGAATCATGACTTGAAAAATGAAGTCATTACTCACTCTGCCAAAGGAATTGGCCATGTTGATCTTGATTACCATTCATTTTTCTTTCCTCCTTTTACTTGCATGAATGCCCCCTTGAACCATAATCACATTGTCCAAGATTTGTCTTTTTCTGATGAAGCCCCCTTGATTTTCTGAGATTATTTTGGGCATAATCTTCTTCATTCAGTTGGCTAAAATTTTTGTTAAAATTTTGTAAGATGCATTACACAATGAAATGGGTCAGAATCTACTTAAAGAGGAAGGGGAGAACTCCTTTGGAATAAGTGTGAGGAAGGAGTTAGTTCCTTCACCAATATTTGACTTGAATTGGGATTTACATATCATTCTGCATATATCCTTTTTAATAATTGGTCAACATGTTCGATAAAAATGAATCGTCTACCCGTCTAGTCCAGGTGCCTTGTTCGACACCAACTCCTAAATGGCTTGAATAATTTTTTTTTTGGTGATGTGCTTATTGAGAGCATTGTTATCTTCCAGTGTTACTAGCTTAGGGAAATGTGCTAGCATCTCTTCCCTTTCTGTGAAGTTTTCCTCCCCTTCTTCAGTGTACATATTTTTATAATGATCGAACACTTCTTTCTTTATTTCTTGAAAGTTGTTGATCACTTCTCCTTCCTAGTTCTCTTTATATATATATATATATATATAACTTGAGTGGGTCCAATGGTTAAGAATATGTGTTTTCTTCTTAAAGGTCACAAGTTCAAATCCGTAGACTTTAGAAGTTGTGCGAAGAGGATCCCTTATCCTACAAATGGTTCAACATTTGATTATAAATACCATCTCAATTTTATAATATATTTGTAATAATTTAATTAATTTTTCTATATATATTAATTAAATTCTTAATCAATTTTATTTGATATTTTTTTCCTAAAATATTATAATACAAAGAGATTATTATATCAATGTTATTTGAAATTTATATATATGATTTTAATTTATTTTTAATGGTATTATTTAGTTGAAGTTATTTAAAATTTGCATTTGTGGCAAATCTTTATTATGAATATTTTTAACTAAATGCTATGATAGAGGTTTTATTGTGGGAAAGTTATTTATTTGTTGTATTCATTTCTAACTTGATCTTATTGGTCTTATTTTATTGTAATACAAATAGTTTATTATATCTATGCCATTTGGAATATATATATATATATATATATATATATATTTATTTATATATTTTTAATAGTATTATTTAGTTAAAATATTTTATTATAATACAAATAGATTATTATATCAATGTCATTTGGAGTATATATATATATATATATATATATATATATATATAAAAAATGATATTATTTAGTTAAAGTTATTTAAAATCTGCATTTGTGGCAAATTTTTATTATGAATAGTTTTAACTAAATGTTATGATAGAGTTTTTATTGTGTGAAAATTATTTATTTGTTGTATTCATTTCTAACTTGGTCTTATAGGTATTATTTTATTCATGTGGGAACATTTTTTTCTAAGATACCATGATAAGAGTAATTATCATGGTTTTTTTTTTTTTGATAAGAGTAATTATCTCTTATCATGGTATTTTTATTTTAGATAAGAGTAATTATCATAGAATTTTGGATAAGAGTAATTATCTCTCATCATGGTATTTTTTATTTTGGATAAGAATAATTATCATAATATTTTAGCAAAAAAATTAACAAAGGAAAGACATAGATATAAATAAATGCTATGATAGAGATTTTATTTGATCCAAGTTATGTATTTGTTTTATTTATTTCTAACTTGGTTTTATTGGTAATATTTTATTAAAATTATCTATAATTTATATTTTATTTTATCTTTCATGTGTAAACTTTTTTTTAATATATATAATTATCAAGGTATTTTAGCAAAACAAAAACAATTATAAATAAAAAATAAAATTAGATATAAATTATAAATGATGTTTTAAAAATTATAAATGAAAAATAAAATTAGATATAAATTATAAATGATGTTTTTTTTAAAGATATTATGATTAGCACAGCCTCTAAGTTGTGGCTGGAGAACGCTGAAAGGTACTGTAAAATTTTATAAAATTCACTCGCTAGAACTCACTCCATAATTTGGAAACATGAATGGCTTGGAGGTGGCTCGAAAGAGGTAGTATGTTAAAAAAGTGGCTAAATCATCTGGTAATTAAACGTGGCCTAGAAAATGAAATGCTCCACTTTGTAACAAAACTTTAATTGTTGTTAATCACTCAGACGTGGCAATCAGCTAGCCAGTATAGTAAATTTTAAATGTGATCAAGTAAAAGTAAAAATATAAACATGTAAACTGATGCTTTTATCATAGTGAGGAAGTTAGTGGTTGAAATCTCAACCATTGATTT
>JZKD02S1168155.1:0-12728 GCA_000966675.3 Picea glauca
TTTGGGTTTCCAGGTGAAAAATCTCTGTGTAATGTTTGTATTTGCCATTGTATCTTTTCTGTTCCTTTCTGAATATCAGTTTGCAGTAGATATTGTACAAGGTTAGAATTTACACATAGAGCACAGCCAAGACACTCAAATATAATAAATAAGGTGATCTTTTCTAGACGTATCTCGAAGGGGGGTGAACCACGGTAACCCTGCGTAGAACTGTTCTTTTGAATGTTAATTCATGTTTGTATTGTGAATGTATGTTTGTCTTTAAAATTGTTTGTACGTTGATATTTGATGTTGATGATGATATAGTAATTCATAGTAACAATGATTGTTTGTTTAACAACTAAATAGCATAACTATGAGTATATGTGCATATATAACTAAGTAATGAGTTCAGGGTAACAACAGTCTAGTGCACGAGAGGATCCTATAGACATGACATAGTGGGTTTCCAATATTTCCCTCACCGTTGCAGAATATTGGTTCCTGAAGTTCCCATAAACATACCTTGGGTGAGACTTTGTCTTCATGCAGGTGATGTCGAAAGGGACGGTTTCTATAGGGTTTTGTTGGACTAAGTAAATTGAACCCAGGGTCTTGAACCTTCTTGTGTGTGCACCAAAAAATGGTTATGTTGTTGGTATCCAGAATCTGGAAGTGAGGGAATGTTTTGGATACCAACGAGGAAGGAGATAACCGAATGGATAGCACAAAAGGAACAAGAATTTTCCTAGACAGAGAATAAAAACCCTCAACAACAGAAAAAAAAAATGGCTACAAAAGTATGTGTACACCGACTTGCATGAGATATGTTTTGGTGAATTCCCTGATCCAGAGGATCAAATTTTTCTCAAAATTCAAAGTACTTGGACTTGCTTCAAATCAAACGGGTGCATAGGCCTCATCGTCATGAACCCAATGCAACTCATTTGGGTTCAAATGGACATCGGATGAGAGAGATATTGTGTTCTGTTCAAATCGTCAAAAAGGAAAAAGCAATGTGTTGATTGTACAGTCCGTACGGATGTTGATGTGGTAGGGTCGTACGACACATGGCAGGGCTGTACAACACATGGCAGGTGTTGTTTGGCAGTTGGACAACGAATCATTTCTTGACACGTGGCTTGTTTGTGGCGAATGGAATGGTAACACGTGGCCCAATCAATGGCCGCCACATGTCACCTGGAAAGTGGTATAAAAATTTGGTAGTTGGCAGGACTCGACCCCGTGACCTCCGGGGCAAGGGGAAGAGCTTTGGGAAGGGCCGCCCAACCGGCGCGCCCACCTTTGGTTCTTAATATATATATGTTTAAAAATTTATTTGAATTGCAATATTTTTGAAATGGGGCATGGTCCGGGTTGGGGCTTAGCCCCAGCCCCCAATCATATGTATATGCAATGTAACCACCAGAACGCGCACGCATTCCAACCGTTACCATATGTTATTAAACCTTGGCCCCACTTCGTATGAGCGCACAGTCACATGGACCCATATGCCCACATTTTTGGTGGTTAGGCGTTGGGCGCGCCCTAACCATCCTACAGTTTGCATCGTTTTGCAGTTGTGCCTGGTGCTAGGTTTTAACACAAATATGTGCGTCGGGGCTAGGTTGAGGAGACAGAGGTGCATTTTGGCGATCCAAAGACAGCAAGTTTGAAGGGGAACTTCCAGGAAGCCTATCTTCTTCAATTTTTGGCCAAACGAGGTGCCGAAAAAGCCCAACTAGGGGTTTTTGGACGTTCTAAAGCCATTGGAGCCATCTGTTTGGCATTTTGAGCATTGTAAAGCACATATTTTAGAACTTTTAGCAAATAATACAAAAGATCCATTGGAATATGGACCAAGAGATGTATCCCAAGAGAGGGTTGAACTACTTTATCATTTGTTGTGTTATGTGTTTTCTGTTCACTGTTATTTGTTGCTAATTATATGCATCTTGAATATGTAATTTATATAAAAGTTGTGTTTGAAAAATTGATCCATTTGCATAAGAACACTTGAATTAAAACTTGCAAATATTTTCAAGAATACAAGTCTTTATCATTTTCAGATCAAGTTGGTATCAGAGCTTAGGTTTTTGAAGACTTGATTATTTGCAAGTGCTTTGTTTTCTGATGCTCACAAGGTTGAAACTCACAAGAGGAGGTCAACTTTTAGAGCCAAGTTCTCATCCTTCAATAAGAAAGATTATATCATCACCTCAAGCTTCAAGGAGGCATTCACCAAGTATGGCTCATGAAGAGAGTCATGAACATATTCCTACAGAAGATGAAGATCTTAGAAAGGATTTCATGGAAATGAGAGAAATGATGAAATCCTTGATGGAAGAAATGAATATAAGTTTGTAAGGTGAAGGCTCCAACCCTTCAAAGAACAAGGGAGACAGTGGTGATAAAACTCCAAATGGAAATGGAGGGAATGGTGCTTCTCCACCACCCTCACCTCCATATTCTTCTTCTTCNGCCACAAGCAAACCTAGCAACATAAAGTTGGGTTTGTATACTCCACTTCTGGTTCCTTCTCATCCTTGGGAAAGTATTTCTATGGACTTTGTAGGAGGTCTACCTATGTCTAAAATAAATCATGATTATATTTATGTTGTGGTTGATCGATTTAGCAAAATGTGTATTTTGATGCCTTGTAAGAAGCAGGTTACAGCTAAACAAATGGCACAAATGTTCTTTCAGAATGTTTGGGTACATTTTGGATTTCCTAAATCCATTATTTATGATCGAGATTCTCGATTTATTGGGAACTTTTGGTCGAGTTTATGGGCACTCATGGACACCAAACTAAAAAAGAGCACAACTTTTCATCCGCAAACCGATGGTCAGACACAAGTGGTAAATAGAACAGTGGTGCATCTTCTTTGTGGTTATTGCAGCAAGCATCCTAAACTTTGGGATGAGCATTTACACTACATTCAGCATGCTTACAATCGAGCTAAGCACTCTTCAACTCAAACATCACCATTTGAAGCATGTTTTGGCTATTTGACCAAATCTCCTTTAGATTTTATCTTTGGGAAGGATATTGATATTGATGGTCAATATGACATTGATAGGGAAGGAAAGTTCATTGAACAAATTTAGTCGATACATCAAATGGTACAAGAGCAGTTGGAAAAGAGTTAAGCCAAGTACAAGACGAAACATGACAAGCATCGTGTTGATCACATTTTCCAAGTTGGAGATGAAGTTTGGCTTTACATTAGTAAGGAGAGGCTTAAAGGAGAAGGTAAAAAACTGAAACCAATTCAATATGGTCCTTTCAAGATTCTTGATAAGATTGGCAACAATGCCTTCCATTTAGATTTGCCTCTGTATGCAGTTGTTAATGTTGAGAATTTGAAATTGTATGAGCCTCTTTTGATTGATGATCAAGGAGAACATGTTCAGATTCCTTCTATAGATGATTTCTCCCCAGAATATCTTACAGAACTGCATGAAGACACAATCCTTGACAGGAGAATGAGGACTTCAAAATGAGGAAATGTGAAATATCTTTGAATTGGTCTTAAAGGCACAAATCCAAGCAAAGCCAAGTGGATTGAGGTTGGAAAGGTGAGGGAACTATACCCTCATCTTTAGATAGACTGAAAATATTATTTTGGAGGTCCAAAAGCTTTCCAATGGGGAGGTGTGATCCAAGGGATCAAATTTTGCTCAAAATTCAAAGTGCTCAGACTCGCTTCAAATCAAACAGGTGTGTAGGTCTCTTCATCATGAACCCAATGCAACTCGTTTGGGTTCAAACAGATGTCAGATGAGAGAGATATCACGTTATGTTCAAATCGTCAAATAGGCAAAACAAATGTGTTGATTGTATAGTCCATATTGATGCTGATGTGGTAGGGTCGTATGACACGTGGTAGGGCTGAGTTGGCAGGGCCATATGACATGTGGAAGGTGTTGGTTGGAAGTTGGATGATGAATCATTTCTTGACACGTGGCTTGTTTGTGGCGAATGGAATGGCGACACGTGGCCCAAGCAATGGTCGCCACGTGTCACCTGGACAATGGTATAAAAATTTGGTAGTCGGCAGGACTCGACCCCACGACCTCCAGGGCAAAGGGAAGAGCTTTGGGAAGGGCTTCCCAACTGGCGCGCCCACCTTTGGTTCTTGATATATATATGTTTAAAAAATTATTTGAATTGCAATAGCTTTGAAATGGGGCGTGGTCCAGGCTGGGGCTTAGCCCCGACCCCCGGTCATATGTATATGTAATGTAACCACTGACGCGCACACACGTTATGACCGTTACCATATGTTATTAAACCTTGGCCCCTTTTCGTATGAGCACGCGGTCACATGGACCCATATGCCCACGGTTTTGGTGGTTAGGGGTTGGGCGCGCCCTAACTGTCCTACAGTTCGCACCATTTTGCAGTTGCACCCGGTGCTAGGTTTTAACATAAATATGCGCATTAGGGCTAGGTTGAGGATACAGAGGTGCATTTTGGTGATCCAGAGATAGCAAGTTTGAAGGGGAACTTCCAGGAAGCCTATCTTCTTCAATTTTTGGCCAAACGAGGTGCCGAAAAAGCCCAGCTAGGGGTTTTTGGACATTCTGAAGCCATTTGAGCCATCTATTTGGAATTTTGAGCATTGTAAAGCACATATTTTAGCACTTTGAGAAAATAATACAAAAGATCCATTGGAAGCTGGACCGGGAGATGTAGCCCAAGAGAGGGGTAAACTCCTTTATCATTTATTGTTTTATGTGTTTTATGTTCACTATTATTTGCTGCTAATTATATTCATCTTGAATATGTAATTTCTATAAAAGTTGTGTTTGCAAAATTGATCCATTTGCATAATAACACTTGAATTAAAACTTGAAAATATTTTCAAGAATACAAGTCTTTATCATTTTCAGATCATTCCCAAACCTTTTAGCAGAATGGATGGAAATATTTGTGGAAAATAATGGTAGACACAGGAAATCTGTGCCAAAGAACTAGACTCCTGAACTAGTGAGACAATTGAACTCAGTAGACAATAGGACTTCTCGAACAGTTGACTTCTGGCTCGATAGTATATTGGGAGGCTACATAACTGAATTTTCCATAGATTGTACCCAGGCTTGCAAAGTCGCAGAAAGAGACTTCTTTAAAGTATTGCAAGGAATATTCATAAAGTCGCTAGCCACCTGGATAAAAACGTTGCTATGTGACAAGGAAGTGATGACAATGGAGTTGGATAGATAAAGAAATTTTCACACATAGAGGGGATGGGGTTGTTGACTGGGAGATGATATGAGGGTAGGAAAAATGGACAAAGGAAGGGAATACTAAGAATGTAGGAGAAAGAGGAAGGGATATCAAAAGGGGAAGATGAATTTGTAGTTCTATACAGTGGGAGAAGGTACAAGAAGTTGATAACTACGGATGAAGAGAGAGAGCAGTATAGTGAGTACCCGAAACTTCACACAAATATCTATATCATATAAGTACAACAAATAGAGGGAGAAGAAAAAGATATCAAGTTCAGTCTAGCTATAGAAGAACTAGTAAGTCCTTCCCACACCAATTCCTGGGTCAAAAACACAACCTCGTGTGTGTCACCTGAATCTGAGACGTTGTTCGAAGAACTCTCCAGAGAAATTGTAATCATTAGAGGAAGTCAAAGAAATAGTAACCAGAGAAAGAGTAGAAGTATAGGTAGTTAGAATCAACCACTATCACTAGGAAGAGGTCCTACACATAGCAACATGGAAGGAGTAGATAACACACTAAGATTACTAGAGTTCAAAGGAATTGGATCGGAAGACCTAGAACAACATATGTTTGTATGTGAAACCATCTGGACTGGAAAGAATGTCCACGATGATGGTGAAAAGATCACATAATTGGAAAAAACCTTTAGAGTACGTGTGTTATTTTAGTACATGAAGCTTCAGAGTACCACACCACTCGGTTAAACAAGTACATTAGTAGAGATCACACAAGCATTATTAAAATAATTCAAGAAACCAAAGTCTCAGTTGTAGTACATTACCAAGCTCAATGAGATCAATCAAGTACACACTGATTCAGTATGGGAGTTTGATTAGAGATTCAAAGATGTGATGGGTAGATTAGCATTCTAAATACTCGATCCACAACATAGAAACTAGTTTATTGTGGCCTTGCTAACTCACATATGTAGTCCTCGAATACAACAAAAGGTTATGTCGTAGTCTAAGGAGTTAGATATTGTTATGAATTTGGAATCCTCTCCGATCAAATACAATAGTGGAATGGTGCAGATACATAACCAACTAGTTGCATTAATAGTTCAGTTGGAAAAAATCATTAAGGGGAAAGAGAAACAGGAACAAGTTTGGTGCACCAAGTGTAGGAGTATTGAAGGTCACCAAAAAGATGAATGTCCAGAATTTGTGCAGTACTTAGCAGCTGGGGAACCAAACCCACTACCATGAGGAGGATATCATGGTATATGTAAGAAATGTGGAAATAACCCCCATGAGTGCCAGTTATTACAAAAATATCAGAGTACCTCCAAAAGCGTATTCTATAGATTTTGAAAATCAGTGGGACATAAAGACAAGGATTGTCATGCATTCAATATGATGAGGGAGCACACATCATATATGTATAGGATTCAAGAGGAGAATTTTGTGATAGAAGGGGGAGGGTAATATAACAATCAAATAGGATTTAATCAAGGAAACTGAGGAGGATTTGGAAGGGTTCAAGGTAGATAAAACCTAGAGAGAGGAGGAAGAGGCCCCATAATATGCTATAACTATAACCAACCAGGACACCTAGTGAGGGCTTGAAAAAACCCCGACACAACATGAACTTACTATCATACATTCGAACATGCAATAGAGGACTACCCACAATTTCTAGAAAAGTGGCAAGCCATAGGTAACCAAAACTAGAACTCAAACATTCAAAATATATCCGTCGAGATATGCGATGAAGGGCCCAAAATAGCATTCATTACGCGTGGAGGGAATGTTGGTTACTTACACTCTTGCTACCATTTTGGGGCTAACCCAGGTTCAAGTTTACTATGGTTTCCAACAAAACCCCTCTAAAACTATCAGGCCCTCTGGTAAACCAGAAGGCAACACAGTACACAGGGTGCACTACCCAGTCTCACCCAAGATAATTATAATGGTGGTTGCGACGATGAAGTTCTTGTAGCCAGGGAATGAGTGGGGATCTGGGATTAAACTCTATGATATTCATTAGTTACCTTAAAATTCACCTTATATTGAATATCCTATCATTCGTATCCATGCATGCAACGAGCATATCTAACTAGTCATTCACACATTTATCTAACGTCTATTCATTGACAGTAAAGGAAATACACAATATTCAATCACATAACACATTATCTACCATGGTTCAACCCCTCTTGAGATATGTATACAAATATTTGGCTTCTCTTCTCTTTTGTTATAGTGTTTCCAAAACCACAACGCCTTGTGCATTACAATTCCCCATCAGTGGGTCGAGATCTACAATGAGGAAAACTAGATCACACCAGGCTCCTCAGCCTGTGATCTAACCCTTTTCCTCTCCTCGGATCAAAAACTTACAAAACATATCGTACTTACATTCATTCCCTCCTCGAATGACATACTAACAATAATCAACCAAAAAGGAACTATATCCCCACATGAACAACCAACACAACACACACACCAACCCTGACCTAGACCTCCTAGGTTCCTACTTATACATGATTTTTTCTTACCAGCCATTACATCCTCTTACAAAAACCCTAACCCTATCATGGTTGGGTCTTCTTGCATGCGCACATCACATGCTTTACTCTTCTACATGTGCATATGTCTTGCATGTGTTGCTTCTCCTGCATGTGCATCTGCCTTACACGTGTTTCTTTTCCTTCATGTGCATCTTCTTTCCTCATGTTGCTTCTCCTGCCAACTATATTTCTCCCACGTCATTCTTTTCTCCTGAACTAGGCTTTCGCCTAACAAGCCCCCAACACTGACATCGTGACTCATCCCGAGTCACTACCTAACTCCAATGCATGTCACTTCTTGTGTCAGCACTTCGTACATATCTACTATTCGTTGGCACTTCTCCTGAGCCTGGCTTCTCTTTTTTGACATGGATTCGACCACCTACACGGTGACTGGTGGTCGTAAGATATTTCCCCCCTCCAATACTATCTGTTTGAGGTGCACTTTCATTGCATCGATTTCCACAATCAATTTTTATGCTTTTTCTTATAGGGGCTCCAACTGAGCCTGTCGTGAGATCTTTTGTGCCTGCACTTCTTTTTCTTCTTTTTATTTGTTTTTCTCATTTTCTCTCACTTACTTATACTATAATACACTATATACATATCTTCTTACTACACAATAACTTTCTAGGTGTTAGGAGGTCGACTATCCCTATATAGTTTCAGTCGACTCCCATTGATCATTCCTCTGAGTTTTTCACCTCCTAAATATTTCAATTGTACAGCTTCCCCTTATGTGACTATCTTCACTTCATATGGTTCCAACCGATGCATTCTGAATTTTCCTGGGTGTTGAAGGAATTTACTGTCATACACCAAGACTAGGTCTCCTTCCTTGAAACTCTTCCTTTTAATATGTCTGTCATGTCAATATTTCTCCCTTGCTTTCTGTACTTCTTGCTGAAATCCTGCTAGAATATTATCTTCTTCCATCTCCATCAACTGACTTATCATTTCTGGTATCACACCTAGTTTTGTCATGTTGGTGATTGTTGCTACGCGCAGACTAGGTAAAAAAAATTCTAACAGCACCACTGCTTCTTGTAGTCCTATATTCCCATAATAGTCCTATATTCCTATAATATTGTTGGTATATTCAAATCCCAATCATCCCTATTGACATTGCATATCTTTGTCAATGCATTTTCTAGGATCTTATTAAAGCCTTCCATTGTTCCATTTGTTTGAGGGTGATATGGTGTAATCTTTTGATGATATACTTCAAACTCCTTGGACATAGCCTTGATAGCACTATTGATGAATTGAGTTACTTGGTCACTCATCAAAATCCTTGGGAATCCAAATCTAGTGATCACTTGCTCAAACAAGAAGTGTGTTGTTGTCTCTACGCTACAATATTTTACTGGTGTTTCTTCTGCCCATCTCCTTAAGTACTATGTCGCAGTAATGATATACCTTTCTCCTTACCTCTTTGTTGGTGTATTAATTGGTCCCACAAAATCTATTTCCCATTTTTCGAATACTTGCAATGTTACTTGTGGCCTTAGGGGCATCTCATCCTATCTATTAGGTTTTCCAACCCTCTAAAATACATCACATCTCTGGCAGTAGTCTTTTGCATCTCTATGGATGGTCGGCCACCATAGTCATGTGTGTAATACCTTATGTGTGGTATCTTTTCCTACATAATTTCCTCCAGATATTCCCTCATGAGCCTCTGCCAGAATCGTAGGCCTCTCATGTTCTAGTACACATATTCTCAAAATGTTGTATGCCCCCATCTTGTATAAGTGTCCTGAAATCAATTGATAGTCTGCAGCTCTGACTACCAAAATTTCCTTTTGCGCAGTGTTGAATTCCTATGGCACAGTCCCTATACTCAAGTATTGAATGATGTCAGCAAAATATGCATAAGCTACTTGGACTGAAAATAACTATGCATCAGGGATGTTTTCCTCTAAATTTGTAGGTTCTTCTCCATTGGTGATCCTTGACAGGTGATCAGGTCATGCATTTAACTTCCCTGGTTTGACTATCACTTCAAAGTCAAATTCCTGAAACAACAGTAACCATCTGCAGATCCTCCCCCCCAACACTGGCTTATTCACTAGGTATTTGAGGGTAGAATGATTTGTGAACATTTTAAATTGTTTCCCAAGTAGATAGTGTATGAAATTCTGCAGTGCATATACCATTGCTAGGCCGTCTCTTTTTGTAGTATTGTAGTTATTCTTTGACTCCAATAGTTTTCTAGTTGCAAATGCTATAGGATGGTATAACTCTCATGTTCCTGACTATGCCAGAATAGCTCCAAGTGCTATGGTTGATGCATATACATGCACATGAAATGTCTTTTCCAAATATGGGAACACTAGTATCGGTGTTGTTACCATATTCTCTTTTGGAGTGTTCAACCCCCATTGACAGTCCTCATTCCACTGAAATTTACTATCTTTCTTCAACAATTTCTCCATTGGCACAGTGATCTATGCAAACCCTTTTATGAATCTCTTGTATTAGCCTGTGTGTCCCAATGTTGATCTCAACTAACGTACTGATTTTGGTGGTGGTAAATTGACAATCACTGCAATCTTGGAAGGATCTACTAGCAATCCTTTTTTGCACACTATATGGCCCAATAGTATTCCAAATGGTGTCCCAAAAATGCACTTCTTGATATTTGTATGATATCTGACATTGTTTGCATCTTTCCAACATTAGACTTAACACCTCTACATGATCTTTCAATAGACTGTAGATTGTCCAATCATCCAGATATACTTCTAAAAATTGATGGATGAATTCTTTGAATGTAGCTATGACTACCCTTGAGAATATTGTTAGTGCATTCTTCAGTCCAAAAGGAATGATTGTGTACTAGTAGAATCCCCATTATGTGGAAAAAGTATTCTTGTACTTGTCTTCTGGGGCTATCTTAGTATGATGGTATCTTGAGAATCCATCTGTGAATAAGTATTCTTCTTGGCCTCCCACATTCTCTAATACCTCATCTGTGAAAGGTATGGGAAAATGGTCATGTAGGCAAGCATCATTCAATTTCTTGAGATCTACACATATCCTTATGCCTCCTTTATTATTCTCCTAAACTACCATAGGGCTTATCCATTCAAATTCCTCCACTGGTTCTATGATATCAACTTCCAACATTCTGTCAATTTCGTCTTTGACTTTCTGCTTATATATTGGATTATGTCTATAAGGTCTCTTTCTGAAAAATATAGCCTTAGGTTTGAGAGGTATATTCATCTCTCCTAGATATCTTTCTATGCCTTTCATCTCTGTAAAGGTTGTTGGGAATAGGTCATTGTACTTGCGCAACAACTCTGTTATTCTTTCTATTATTTATTCATCCCGGTAATCTCTAATATTAGCCATTTTGGGATTATCATTTGTCCCAATATTTACATTCTTCACCTTGATTGGCACAGAAAATACTTCTAATGCCAGAGATGGACCTTCCACCTCTCTTTCTCATTTAATTTCTGTAATTTGAATGTTACATGGGTCATCCTCATATGTTCTCTTCTTGCACATGGTAGAATGACAGTAGTTCTTTCATTGTCTATTTATTCTGCTATTGGTACTATTCTATAAGTTCAACCTCTGGCTCTTGAATGAATATTACCCCTATGATTTGTTTGAGTGTTGAATCAATGTCTGGGTTCTCATGTTCAAATGAGAAAGTGACTATAAAATTATGTTGTAATGTTGTCCATTTTGCAGTGCATTTGCACAATTCCTGGTATACATACATTTTGTTGGAATTCTTTCCAATGTGTGCATGAAGTGATGAGGCCATTCTTCTGGTGGTGTCAACTTCCATATTTCTATGCACTTCTCCAAGTGTTTGGATGGTGTCCCTTGTCCATCATATATATTCAGTTGATTGTTTCCCTGTTTTGTGCCAAATCTGATGCACAGTAGTCATATACATTAGTACTAGTCCTTGACTATCTCTTTGTGTGCACCCCACCATCTTGTAGGTGTTTCCTTGAGTGTTATGTCCAGAGATAATATCCTCTAATTTTCTAACACTTTATCTTCATATCTTTTTGTGAATTCTTCTAAGTCATTCACCCCATGAAAACTGGGAGGTTCTCTTATCTTTGTACTTACCCATCTTATTGCACGGTATATTCTTGCGCACCTTCTTGTGGATACTTCATGTAATCTCGGTTGCCAATTCTCCAACCCTGTATCTAATTCTAATGCACATGATGTGATACTTCTCCAACTAGGTGCCCCATATGTAGTAGGATTCACATAATCTTCTTCTCGCGTGGTGGTTCTGTATAACTGGTTGATTTCCTCCAGGTATAAGCAAGTGGGTTTTACAAACCTTTCTCCTTCTGATGAATCTAGTGGTGCAACGACTCTATATTCTTTTGACTCAAATTTCATCTTCCTTGTCTTTAAATTGATTATTTCCTAGTTTTCAAATGCCCAATCCAAGCCAAGCAATGTCAGTTAAGGTGTGGTGCCATCCACTATTTCTATCACTTCGAAATCATCTTTAGTGCACACTCCATCCAGATCTACTGTCACACCCTTTAGCCTTCCAATTGGTAGAACCCTGTGTTGATTTGCTAGTTTCAGCTGAATAGGTGAATATCCTAATGTGGGCTCTCCCATACATTGTCATGTATTCTTGGGTAGCACATTCACTTCAGATCCTAAATCTAGTATAATATCGCCCATGTTGAAATCTATAATGTTGGCATTTTGTCTAAATTCTCTACTTGTCCTCCTCCTTGTATGCAAGTGGTTAACTTTTTTCTTCTCTATATTTCCCTCTACATGTGTGCTACATATTTATAACATATTTTGTAATAGTTTAACATATGATGGATCATTTCCCCGGATGGGGTGATAGGGAGGATGACGAGGCCATGTGGAAGTGAGCCGGGATGTGGTGGCATGGCGCTCACTGGCTCACATCAAATGCCCATTAATTTGACATGAATTTACATCGACGCATTCAACATCGGAGCCTGCTCGCACAAGGGGAGGGTACCC
>JZKD02S1168177.1:0-12728 GCA_000966675.3 Picea glauca
TAACCCCTGGAGTCAACACTCCGCCAGGTGAACTTTTAGGAGACTAAGGGTTCTAAGGAATAAGGCCCCCGCCTTATTGCGCGCCCCTTAGAATCGTCGTGAGTGATTGTCGCAGTCTGCCCTCACGGCATCATGGATCCTCTCGAACTAGGTAATTGTTAACCTACAGTTCGAGCCACGGTGGGAGTGCTAGTAGGAGGTGGCAGGGATGTTGTCCACCCCTCTCCCTCAACCTCTCTGCAAATCATGTGTGTCCCCTTTACTCCATATGTGAGTCTGGTCGGCAAGCTATCGTCAGCCTGCATCATCAACAATCATGTCAGAAATGTCAACATCAAATCATCAAATCAAATGAAACATCATAGTAAACATATCAACCCGAAAGCACACTCCCTGACTCAGTCTGGAGTCCAAGGGGGTTCTACCGATGCCTCTGCATCCTCAAGGTCAAAAACCATGCACACTCAATAAACTGAGTCAATAGCACCTTTCTACATCAAATAGTAACACATCATGTCATCTGTCAATCGCATCATAATCAAGTATAAATGGTATAACATATAAAAGTCTAGATCACTTACGAGCAAGTGTCCTCAAACAATAAGTTTTCTCAGTGCGCTAGAGCGGGATGTTACATAGAGGGGGATCTTTTTTCTTTTCCTTTCTCTTGCACAAGTTGTGGCATATCAATTTTTAATATCTTTCTAGTGTGTGAGGATTGTACTGATGAAACAAAAGGAGCAATTTGAACATTGGGATTAATTGGTGGTGGTAGAGGTAATGACACAGTGGGCCAACTACGGTGGTGAGAGACAGGATGGTGGAAAATTTCTTTCCAACCATCATTAGCGAGAATTTCAGGTTGTAATGACACATGTGGAGGAACAAGAATGCCAGATAAATTCTGAGAAGGCTAAAAAGGGGGCCTCTCTGTTCAGGGATGCAAGATACCATGGCCAACCAAATTAAAAAACCCTGCTTGGAATATATGGTTCAACTCTTGTGGATCAACATCGAAATTAATAGAAAACTGAGGCTTTATATGGCCTCGCTTCCAATTACCCCTGCCTCTATTATTTTGGCCATTGTTTCCTCTATTGAGAAAACTCATCCTGTAGTAACAATTTGATAGTAATGAAGTTCTTAATAAACCATTCATGAAACTCTGTTTACATAAATCAATAGTTAGCTCTATAATTTACTATGAGACACATGCAATACATTCATAACATGTCATTTATTAATTTCCATGTGAACATGGAATTGATAGGGCTCATGGGAAATATGGAGGGCTTGTATTTAGCGAAAAATGGTATCTTGGAGGGGAATTAATATACGAATAGTGTTCAAACAATTCATAAAATAATCAATTATGTATTTAAAAATATCTAGAACACCACTCCTCAACCCTTGCCACTACCAACTTCCTTTCATTTCCACAAAGACTGCTCTTCAAGACAAATATCACAGAACAAAGAATGAATAAGTGAAATTGAGATCGTGAAAGGGGTGTATTTAGCGAAAAATGGTAAAATGGGGGGGGGGGGTATCTCATGGATATTGTTCAAATGATACATCAACCATGCCATCTCTGATATCGGTTCGCAATCAAACTTTCTTACTGTTCAAAAATTTAAACAATACTTTGTTTCCATAAAAACAACCCAAAATTGGTGCTTGCTTCACAAAAATTCTCACTTGCCTTAGAACTGTATTACACAGTAACCAATTGCCCAGAAAAAAAACCATAATAACAATACTTCCTGTATATAATGAAATTGAAAAATGAGCAGCATCATAATAACCATAGGAAATACAACAACAATCTTGGAATGGACAGGCTACAACCATAATATCAAAGTCAACAAAGTCCTTAAAAACCCACAGGGTCCTGTGAAGTGCACCAAACCAAATCCTTTTATATAACCATAATTTTAATTGAACCACTTTTCATCAAACTTCCTCATCCTTATTTCATTTTGGTTCGCGGACTTCATTCAAGCATCACATAACTTATAAATAGGTGCCTTTTGTAATTACAATAAAACATGGAAAGTTTATATTATAAAAATAATTCACACATTTCTATTGACCTCATAACTTCATATGGACAGACTATAACTTCAAGTGAATAAGCGATTCCAACACTTCCTCCATAAATTGCATAGCAAATGACCAATCAAAACCTGTGCCCAAACAAAAGAGCATGAAACAATGCTTCCCATCAAATTCTGAGTAAGAAACACTTTCATAATAATGCATAGGGTTCAATGAAATAGTGGAAAATAGGTGGCAGAAGAAAGAAGGATGAAAACCTAAGGGCGTGTCTTGAAAAGAGCACGAAAAGTTTTGCTTCCCTCACAATATTCCACATTAATACTCACATATTTGCGACTATAAATAGGCGTATTGGCCACGAATACCAACAATCTTAAGATACATGCAGAGTGTCCACAAAATCCCATAGGGAAGAGGTAGAGAGAACCCATTTTCAAACAGGGAAGAAAACCCAAAACAAGGGACCAGAAGCAAAGCAGGTCCAAGAGTATCTCAAACCACATTCTTTTCATATAAAAATTGCAAACAAACACACCAGTAAAAGACACCCATGACTCTTTTAGTGCCAATGGTCACACGACAACCACTATAGGAAAACAAAACTTGAAAATCAACCAACACACAGTCTGAATTCCTTTTAACAGCTTTGGAAATACACAGACCATGAGAAAACAAGAGCCAACTATTGAATTAAAGATCAAAGTGAATGTTCATGGATTGGAGAGCAAGAAAACCCATACCTGTGTAAAATATTGTTTAAGCAGAAAAGACTAGCTTGTATACCTCCCCCACGATCGATCAAATCAGAGCAACAACAACCAACAGAGTGAAATGCAAGAATGACTAGGGTGGCGGGCTCAAGGTGAGTTTGAGTGGCATGCATTTACTACACGTCATTTCTCCCTTCACATTTCATTCATGGCTAGTATGATCCAAGCCCACTATAGATCTCATCCCTCTTTTAACATTCAAATCGATTAATGCATCCAACTATACCAACGTTTCCATATGGTTCAATTTATCAATGCGTCAACCCTTGTCACAATCCCCATTTCACATATAACAATTTTTTAGGGATACAACCAATCTTGCAATTAAACCAATGCACACAACAATTGTTTAAAAAATCCAAGGTGACATAACTCAAATATTTTGTTGGGAATAGCATATTCCAACATGACTTTAAATGCAAACAATGCATGTACCTTGTGGTATGAAGTCACCATATCACACATATAACTTAAGCATGGAGTTTAGGTCCTATCTCAAAGTAAATGTAACATAATAATACTTGTGAGTGTTATATAAAACAAGACCATTCCCTTTTAAATCATATCTCCCTTATCATCATATTTGATTAATCATTCTGACAGATATTTTGAATGCAAATAAACTGTAGGGCTCATCTCAACCAACTCATAAGCATGTAAAGCGTAATTGTTGTTTCTTCGTCATAGTCACACAAGTTTCACTAGAGGTCCCACATATTAGTATATTAATAAATATAGTTAAATAATAATTCATAAGGCGTTTGCAACCATTTGCAAGAAGGTACCCTATGTTATGCTTTTGAACATCAATGGGGAGGATCTTCTCTGTATGGTATTTTGGATATTGATGTTGATGTACTGGTAATATATTGGACTGAATTCTTCTATAGAAAGGTTGTTGGGTTTTCTCCCAAGGTTGGGTTTCCTAGGATAAACTTGTGTGTTCTTGTGTTGTGTTCTTGTGTCTACTGTGCATGGTTAATATTTCTAGATCTTGTTATTTCATTGCATTGTTATAGTTGATATTTTCACTATATAGTTATTCTATGATAATTGTTGTATGAAAGTAACTCTTGTTATTAATCATAAGGGAATAACTATCATATCTAAGAATCATAAAACACCAACAATATGTACATTCTATTTTATTTGGTTATACAACTAGAAAAGGTTCTTGTTGACTTTGGTTATTTGAGTTTCGAACCTGTACCCATATTATGGATACATGCTGTTTACGCTTTCTTTACTTACTCGACCATCATGATTATGTATCAACTCTTATTTTGTGTTGATTCTAAGTCAAGTTCAAACTCGCGATCATATAAAAGATAATTGGATTTTAGATTGAGTTTAAATTTCCATATGAGTTATTCATTCTCATATTTTTTTTGCAACTAAAAAATGATTTTGTTGTTTCCAAGATGGGGTTTCAAGTTCAAATTTGAGTTGGAAAGTTTTCGTTTTAAAAGGAGAATCGTATTATTTAACTTCATGTTTATATGAGTTTCGAACCTTTGTTATGTTTAAACCTATATTTTAGTTTGAAATAGACGATGTGGCTATATGCATTATATGTTGACAGTGTTTCAAAATATTAAAGTTTAGAACGTCTGGTCATGGTGATTATAATTTGGTTTATTTCGAAATGTTACAACACCATGCTTACTTTTAGATGCATTATTGTATGGAAGGTGTGCCTTTGTTGGCCATGACATCCCTTTGAAATTTTGGCTGGTATAACTAATATGACCTAAAAATTTTCATTTCTCTTGAGCAAGCTTACTTACTTCAGTTCATACTCTATTCATGTGACTATTTTGGTTCATGTTTTACAATGAACCTAGAATAGTCATAAGCTTTGAAAGCTGACAAAGATGTCGGTTAAATTTGTTAGTTTGATAATGCAAGTTCAAACTATTGAATAAAAATGAAATGCATGCTTGGAAAAGGGATGGAAGGTCTAACATACAAATTTAAAGTTTATTTATCTTTTATGTAAACAGGGCATTATCCTCTCATATTATACTACTTTTTATAAATTATTCCTAAAAGTCCCAAAACATATTTCAATAAAAAATTCATCAAACAACTCCCCATGTTGATATAATTGATTATGATAAAAATTTTAAAGAGAACATGTTAAGGAGAAGGTTTTACATGGTATTGTTATTGTTCTGGTCAAAGCAACTTACTATTTTGATATAGAGATATGTCTTGGAAATATTGGGTGGATAGATGAAATGTTCCAGCTAATTTTAATGTTGGAAAATGGTTTATAAAGTGTTCAGATATGAATCTTATTCTAATGGAAAAGATATAACTTATGTATAGGATTAATTGAGAGTAAATGGATTATGAACATGTATTTTGTCATGCATCCCTATCATATTATAACACTAACCGTAAATTACAAATCCCTTATCATGATCCCTTTATCATTTAAGATTTCATTTTCATTTAATTGCTCATGTTCAAAGAAATTAGTGACAGTTTGGCAAAGAATGTACAGTTTGGATATTTTGAACAACACAAAAACATAGGGATGATTATGGTTTTTCTTCCTTGTTTCTCTCATTCCCTTTCATATTCCCTTGGCATTCTTCATTGATTGGTTTGTCAGATCCATTGCTAATTTATTTGAAAGAAAAATAGTATTTGATGTTTAATATATTGTGTCTTGTATATTCACTAATTTTATAATGATGGAATATATATGAGTTTCTTCAGTCGTGTTAGTGGTAGTAATTGTAGTGAGAATAGGGGAAATAAAGGACAAAGATGAAGAATACAAAATGCTTTTGGGAAGAAAGGAAGAAATAAAAGAATGAGATTCCATATTCACTTTGATGCTAACTTAGACAAATTCAATCAGTTGGTTCAAACCGACTATTTAAATATTGTTGTTCATCCTAATTTTCATCTGCCTCAAGCACATGTTTCTCCTCCTTTGCATCCCCACCTGAGTATAGCCAACTTTCCCGATCCACCTCATATGCAACTAGCCAATGTTGGCCGGGGAAATGTACCTGCAAATCCTCCCTCTTGTATATTCCAATGACCTAATGTATCATTTCCACATACTCCTCCTTTACAACCTATGCATCCTATTGCTTTTGTAGCCTCTCATGCACATTATGTCAAGGTTCCTAGGAATTATAAAGCACTGCCTCTTGAACCTTAGTCAGATAAAGGAAAACAACTTACAATTTTGGTAAGCTCTGATTCATCCAAGACCTCCTCTTACACATTCAAGTGTCTCCCTGCCAAACTTGAAGATAATGAAAGAAAAATAGCATTTGATGACTTGCACCCTGAAATGTCAAAATTTGAAGAAACAAAGTTTATTGATCCAAACTTACTTAAGAACAAGGTTGCACTTTCAGAAGGAAGCGTAAAAAGGGAGTCTGCTTCAAATAACAGATATTATTTCTAATTTTATTGTTATGATGTGATCACACTTTCATTTTGACATTCAAGGCATATTTTTGGGATAGCAGACATGATATTATTTTTTGAAATTTTTTTGTATCATGTTATTATGATGAGTTGGGAGATACAAGTGTTTTGATAATGTGGCATGTTTATATTGGTTTCTTTTTTATATATGTTATGATGTTGATATATGCATGATATTTGAGTAAAATATGGAGTTACAAGGGGAAAGGTGAAAATAAAAGGGATAAAAGATATATGGGGTCCCACTTATTAATTAGTACTTATTATTATGATTTACCCTTATTACTAAATAAAGTTGCCCTATCCTAACTAAAGTTATTTAAATTTATAACAAAAAGTAGTTGAACCACTTGAAGTACTTTTTGAAGAAAAGGAAGGACAAGCGAGGACATGAGAAAATAGAGAGAGATTATTATGATAAGGTTTTCTCTTGCCTCAAGTGAGAATATTTATTCATTCATTCATTTATGAGTTTCTTCAAAGCTAATTTATCTTGATAATAGCAAGTTTACTCTAAAGTTTGCAAAAGAAAGGACCATGAAGCATAAAATTTTGACATACTCCAAAGATCATGCATTCATATTGATAGTTTGTTTAGTCTCAATTATTAGTTTTGAATTCAGTTTAAGTGTTGATTAATGTTGTTTTGCAAAATCAAGACTATGATGCGCTTGTAGCTTGGATTGATTTAGCTTATTTTTAGTCTTAGTCTTCTTCTTTGAGACACTAATTTTCTATGTATAAGTTAAAATTACATCTTAGACTTCTAAGTCTAATTTTGGTCCAAACTCTCGGAAGGGTTTGTAAAGAAAAACTTGTTTATAACTCAGAAAGATATCAATAAAATCATCTATTGATTTCCTATCATTCTTGATACTTGTTGTGTATCGAATTTTAGATTTATGTTATCTTGCATTTACTTATTCAACTAATTATAAATTTCATTTGCAAGCACTTTTTCTATTTTCAAAATTTATTTTACATCAAAGCATACAAATTTTGTAATAGCATCAGCTCCAAGAACTTATTTCTTGAGGGATAATAGAGATTTTTTATAGTCTGTAAACCTAGGGTGATAATCATGCCTATATCACCTAGCCTAGTGAGATTAAAAAATTCTTGAGTGAGGATATAGCCATTCCTCGCCTCAACAAAACCTTCCTTAACTAACTGAACATAAACAAGAATGAAATAACTACCTTAACTAACTATCAGGTAAGTCAATTCCTTCATCAAACATTTAAAAGAGATATCAATAATTGAATGCTAACTTAGAATGTGGGGAAGGGAAAGAAGATAAATCCTCATTCTATTATAATAAAACAACAGTACAATAACTATGTGTGATCTATTGTTGGCACCTTATGTAATTGTTGTTTGGATTCCTCTGTCCTTAGTCCATGCAAGACTGCTTCAAGACTCCAAAAACCTTCTCCATAAGGAATGAGGAATACTAGGATGTCTTAGGCCTCAAATTGGAAAAATGAGAAAGTAATCAAGGAATAGGGGCTCCATGAAGGTCATAAAAACCTTGGAAAATAACAACATATTAACTATTTCGATGAGAGGATAAATCTATTACTAACAATGTTGTACCCATTCCTTCCACTTATATCTCATTTTATACAAATTCAAGTTGTTTTGAGATAGTTGAATACATGTTTGTGGAGTTACAAAAGTAGTTTTCCCATAACCCTACTTAGAAGCACATAATTTTCGCAAATTCTGTATTTTTTCCACTTTTTGAGGTGTACACACCTTTACTAAAGGAGAAGTGTGTATGTATACTATTTTATTAAGGAAGAGCATATGGATTGCCAAGGAAGCAATTTGGGAAATTTATAGAGTGTTCAAAGTCATTAGGATAGGTGTATGTAGGGTATAATGGCCAAACCAAAGCATTTATGACATGGAGGTGTTGAAATATGCTATAAAAATATGAGATAAATAAATAAATAAATGATACATATCTTTGATGTTTAGTTTCCATTTCAAATTTATACAATAAACCGAATCTATTTTACCCATAGATATCCCCTCTTTCTAAATGAGTGCAAACTAATTGTATGAATATTAATTTCATGAGTGCACTTATATTATTTAAAATTACAATTTCCAAAATACCATGCATGTAAAGGATACTCTTTCTTAGAATTATAATTGTCGACCAGTATCAATATCAAGGGTGAGGCAATGATCACTCCAACCCTTTTCAACATGTACCAAGGGTGAGGAGGTGTTCACTCGAACCCTTCAAGTACAAACATTTTCATCATGGGGAAAACTAATGTATCATGGGTGAGACCTCATTAATTCCATATAATTTACTTATGGTGAGATACTAATGATCATTGGGGAATAAGTTCTATGTGCCCTTATTACCATTCATCGACTATACATCGTGCGCACCAATTTTGTGACTACCCTCATGGAAATATGTAACATCTTGGGTGAGAATATGAATTCTTCATCCCATCACAAGGAGGGAGCTTCTATTAGGTAGGAATATGGACAATACTTCTCATTTCCAAATAGTACATATGTCACACCCCCTTTATATTTCCCTTACTAATGTATAAGCTCAATTGGTAGTATCCATTCCTATCTCTACACACATCTAGTGACATATCAGATAACATTGTTGAAAGAGAATATAAATCATATTAGCATGTTTGCAACATAATATTCACATAAAGACTTAAATATCCTGGCCCCAACTTAGGTCCATGTAACGTTATTTTTTATAGAGTCTATGTGCATGTAGTTCTTATATATCACACTTAAAAAATTGTTAGTGGTTTTGCAAAAATACATCAATTCAATAATACAAATCATATATATATCCATCATCAAACCAAATCATAGATCTATGCAACCAATCATAGTATCCAAAAACATTAAGTAAATATCAACATGTGCATGACTCACACATAATCATCCCATCAAATAGAAATAAAAGATCATATAAGCCCATAGATTTTTAAACATAAATCCATCCAAATTGTGTCCATAAACAAAAATAGGGTCATTCACACATCAATAACACCTTCAAATAATAATAATAATAATAATATTCAAAGAGGAGCATTACACATATCTCTTCCAGTTGACGACGATATTTGGAAATAATGGATATTTCATATAAATATGGGACTTAGAATGAAATAAATCCAGATTACCACAATGGATATAGTTCTTCCACCAACACATTATTTGTGGTAAAATAACTCATTGCCTTCTCTTTCACATAGAATTTTTGGGATACAAAAGAAAAAATTGTGGAAGGAGGTGAATTTGTCCAAAAGTTTTTACCAAAACCAAGGAAAGTTTTATAATGTAATTAAAATCTCACATGGTAACAACAACAACATGTGACACCTTTTTTCAAATATAGTAGTTGCATTCTTATGGCGCTAGGGTTAGGGTTACTTCTAATCTAGTGCACTACGCCACCCCGCAGGGGCATTATGCTCTTGAGTGAGGGAGGACCGAGAGGCCCTTCCTAAAGCGTTGCAACTGCTCAAGGAAGAAATGGAGGCGGCTCCAAGTGCCCATCATTCGAACCTCCACTGGATCTTTGTTCACAACTCATTTCTTAGGGGACTTTCAAAGATCGAGACATGGACATAGATTCAGGGAAATCTACACCCTCTACACTAGCTGCAAGTCCAACTCGACCTTGGGTACCATGGAAATGAATCCTGTAAGCACCGCAATCCCCGAAATACATTGTAAGCACACCCCAGATCGAGGAACAGAAGCAATACATGAGAGACTATGCCCTAATCAAAAAAAAATTAGGACTCTGGTCCTCGGAGAAGGAACTAGTCAAATGGATATATCAATGGTGGAAGCCAAAAGGCCACTTCAATCTACAGCTGGGCTCCAAGGGTGTTTTCACCATTATCCTGCACAACCTAGAAGACCGAAATTGGATCTTTGACGATAGCCCATATTTCTTCAACTCAGCAGGTCTTTTTCTGAGATTTTGGACAGAAACATTTATCCTTAAACTAGAGGACTTTGCCCACGCCCCAGTCTGGTTGAGGTTATATTCCTTGCCACAAGATTTCTAGCTAGAAGAGGTCTCGATGGGCATTGGAAAAACAATAGGAGTGTACGTCAAATCCTCATAAGCCACTAAGAAATGAAGGTATACCTCCTATGCATGAATATGTGTCTATATGAACATTGCAAAGCCGCTACCAGGATCTATTGTCTTGGAGTACCAGGATGAGGACTAGATGCAAACCATTGATTACGAACACATTCTGTTCAGATGCCGCAAGTTCCATGAGCATGGGTACCTCTTCAGGGAATGTCCCCTCAACACATATAGTAAGGAGGGAAACCTAGATGCAAACAAAGACAAAGAAGGATTCATACCAGGAATGGGAAAGTGCAGACAAGGAGGAAAGTAGTCAGCATCCCAAATCATCAAGGAACCAACCACGAGCAACCAATATGAGATATTGTAGAAAAAACCAGAATGCTTGGAAGCCTCGCAAGCCCCACCCTTAGAGAAAACACCCCCTAATCCTGTGAAAGGTTCATCACATACAAATCAAGTGCCCACTCAACCCATCCCTACAGCCAGCTCTATGGCTGCAGCACTGAAACCCTCAGAGGCAGAAGATGGAGATGTGGAAATGGAACCGGATGAGCAAGATCTAACTAGAGTAGACCTGGAGCACCTGGAACATGCCTACAAACATCATAAACTATTTACCATCCCACCAGATCAACTGAGAAAAGTGCACAAAATATTTCTCAACTCGTTAGTTGGATCTACATCCAGATCTAATGCAAGCTTAAGAATCCAAGGAAATATGTTAAAAGAATAGTGTTAGCGTAAATTCTTGTAAGGGGGTGTTTTCTCTCCAGGATTTGAGGCCGTGGCATAAATGCAAAGAAATGGGGCCTAAAGAACCCATCAAATGAATTTTATTCAAAGGCCACAGGCATGAGTGCCAAGTGCAACACATAGAAGAAGTCCATTTCAGACTTAAGTGTTAGCATATGGGCAATCTGGGATTCAACGGCGAGGATCGATCGATGGAGCAGATCGTCGGTCATCGGGTAAGCTAGAGCCAGGGAGTTGCATGAGTTTTAGTGCATGGGAGGGACACATGGTGCACGATTAGTCTCTATCGCCTCTTCACGCATCGTGACTTTGAAGAGCAAGGATTAGCTTCCTCCTAGCCGCGAGACGTGAAGTGCTAAAGGAATCCAGGACCTGGTCCCACAGTCTCGTCGAAATGATATAGGTCATCCGATCAAGGAGGGGTATGTGGCACACGATTAGGATTTATCGCCTCTTTTTGCATCGTGACTTTGAAGAACATGGACCAGCCTCCTCCCAACTGCGAGACCTGAAGCACCAAAGGTGTTCAAGACCTGGGCCCACAGTCTTGCCTAAATGATCCAGGTTGTCCGATCAAGGAAGGGTATGTGGCACACGATTAGGCTCTATCGCCTCTTCATGCATCTTGAATTTGAAGAATGAGGACTAGCCTCTTCCCAGTCGCGAGACGTGAAGTGTCGAAGGTGTCCAATACCCGGGCCAAGAGTCTCGTTGAAATGATCCAGGCCGTCCAATCAAGGAGGGGTATGTAGCACGTGATTAGGCTCTACTGCTACTTTTCCTATTGTGACTTTGAATAACAAGGACCAGCCTCCTCCCAGCCACGAGATGTGAAGTGCCGAAGGTGTCCAGGACCTGGGCCCACAGTCTCACCGAAATGATCCAGGTTGTTCAATCAAGGAGGTGTACGTGGCATGCGATTAGGCTCTATTGCTACCTCACCTATCGTGACTTTGAAGAACAAGGACCAACCTCCTCCCAGCCGCAAGACACGAAGTGTCGAAGGCATCCAGGACATGGGCCCACAGTCTCACCGAAATCATCCAAGCCCTTCGATCAAGGAGGGGTACATGGCGCGCGATTGAGCTATGTCGCCACCTCACCTTTCGTAACTTTGAAGCACAAGGACCAGCCTCCTCCCATCCAAGAAACACAAGATGCCGAAGGAACCTTTGGGTGTGGGCCCATGGTCATGGCACTGGGTTACATTGGTGGCAGTTTTGAAAGAAAGGGAGGCCAACCTCCGAGCCGTAGAGAGCAATCTCGTGGTATTCTCCTGAGCATATCGTCTCGGCCACTCCCTAGGGAAGCAGTAAATGAAAATCGAGCAGGTATATGAAACCTTAGCTCGATCCATAAATGGAAGGTATGGGAGGCCTGGAGCAATCAACCCATGGTACCCTTGTTTGCAGGTCCCCCTTGCAAGAGCCATGCTGAGTTAAGGTGGCGTCTAAAGAAGGATTTCTATCCAAGTTTGACTGAAGGGATGTCAAGCCTTGGAGGTCCGAGCACACCTTTGTTGGGAAAAAAATTCTGAGTATATGTACTCAATTTTTTTTATTTTTGAGGGTCGATGGTTG
>JZKD02S1168188.1:13363-26847 GCA_000966675.3 Picea glauca
TGCCTAGAAAATATTTCATCATTCCTAAATCAATCATTTCAAACTCAGTTTTCATGGTTTTTTTAAACTCATCCACTAAAAGATTTCTGGTGAAAATCAAATCATCAACATATAATATACAATCAAGATTTTACCTTCTTGATTTACCTTTGTATAGAGAGTTGGCTCACTTGGACTCATGTTAAATCCTTCATTATTCAAGTATTCATTAATTCTTCTATACTATACTTTGGGTGTTTGTTTCAATCTATACAATGCTTTCTTTAACTTGTAGACCTTATCTTCTTGTCCATCAATCTCATATCCTGGATGTTGTTTCACATAAAACTCTTCTTTCAGAAAACCATTTAAAGATGCAGATTTTACATCCATCTGGTACATGCACCATTTATTATGTGCAACAATTTCTAATACCATTATTATTGTATCAAGCCTCGCTACAGGTGCAAAAGTTTCATTATAATCAATACCGAGTTGTTGATTAAACCCCTGAGCTACAAGCCTTGCCTTGTGCTTCTCAACTTCACCTTCAACATTTAACTTAGTCTTGTAAATCCATTTAAAACCAATACAATTTTTATCTTCAGGAAAATATACAAGTTCCCAAGTATTATTCCTTTCTATGGAATAAATTTATTCATTCATGTCTTCTACCCAAACTTCTTTCTTAACAACATCATCAAAATCATATGCAATCAATGCAAAATTTGAAACTTGATCTACTTCATAATTTTTCTGATATAATTCTTTTAAACATCTAGTCTTATGAACTCTAATTTTTTTTCTTAATGAATCTAAAGTAGGATTTGATTCATCACTTACCTTTGATCCTGTTTGTTTTCCACCATGACCTGATGGTTCACCAATCTCATATATTCTAGGTGTTCTTAGTTATGATGGGATGACTCTTGGTGATTGTATTACAGGAGTTTTTGTTGTAGGTGTATGTGACTGTGGAATCAATTTTCCACCTTGCACATCATGCTCATCTCCATCATCATCTTCTTGAGATATTTCAGCTCCCCCTAAAACAATTTTGTCAATGCTACCATCCCAAGCCTCTTCTTCTTTGAACTCAACATCTCTACTGATAACATACTTCTTCGTGATGGGATTATAGAGTCTATATGCCTTATATTCCTCACTGTTTCCAAAAAAGACACATTTTTTACTTCTTTCATCCAACTTTCTCCTCATCTGTTCAAGTACATGTGCATAAGTTACACACTCGAAAATCCTCAATTGGGATACACTGATATTCTTGCCATTCCAAGATTCTTAGGGAACCTGGTTCTTTACACTCTTAGTTGGACTTTTGTTTAGAATATATACTAAACAAACAAATGCATCACAACAATATTCATTTGGAATATTCTTCTCCTTTAACATACTTCGAGCCATATTCATAATAGTTCGATTCTTCCTTTCAGCTACTGCATTCTGCTGTGGAGTATAACAAGTAGTAAATTGTCTCGTATCTCCATGATATTGACAAAAATCCATTAAATTAGTTAGCATATACTCACCTCCTTTGTCTGATCTCAAGACTTTAATATATTTTCCACTCTCCTTTTCAACCATAACTTTAAACCTCTTAAATATATTAAAATCTTCAGACTTCTGCTTCAGGAAATAAACCCAAGTTTTTTTAATGAAATCATCAATAAAAGTCATAAAATAGACAATACCAGTCAATGAATGTGTTTTCATCGGTCCACATAAGTCTTTGTGAAAAATTTCCAATGGATCATTATCCCTGTATGAAACTCCAGAAATAAATTTATCCTTGTGATGTTTTGCAAGTATGAATCTTTCACATGAGCTTGTTGGTTGTTGAATACTAGGCAACCCCTTCACCATTTGCTTCTTCTGCAACAAATCTAAACCTCCAAAATGTAAATGTCCATATCTCAAATTCCATAACCATGACTCATCCAAACCTTTAGCTTTATAATCATTCAAAGAGTCAATCGAATCATTTCTCATAATAAGTGGAAACATTTTATTCTTTGTCATCTCTACTCTGGAAATCAACTCCTTACTTGGATACTTATCATAAATTGTACATACCTTATTCTTGAAGAACAATCTGTACTTTTTATCTATCAATTGTCCAACACTTAACATATTTCCTTTCATACCGGGTAGATAATAAGCATCATCAATTTTTGTTCTTTCATCATCCTTAGTATAAACAATAATTACACCTTTACCATTAAATCTTACCTTATTGTCATTACCCAACTTTACCTTAGATTGAATATTGCTATATAGATTGGAAAACAATTTTTTTATTTCCAGTCATGTGATTGCTACATTCGTTGTCCAAAAACCAAATATAATTTGAACTTTCCTAGGTGACATTACAAGTCAAAAACATAGGTTTCTGGTCATCCTTATACTCCTTTGTTATGTGAGCAGACTGCTTTCCAACATCTCCTTGCTTCTTCCAACACTTGTTAGAATAATGTCCAAATTTCTTATAATAATGACATTTTACCTTAGATTTAGCATACCTTTGATTTTCTTGCTGCCAAGATCTACTGCCACTCCCCCTTAAACTAGGAGGATTCTAAAGAGTTTTCTCCGCAGATTCTGAATCATTTTTGTTGTCTCTTTGATCGAAAAATCAGCTTCCTCTTCCTCTTCTACTAGACCTTCCTTTGCCTCTTCCTCTAGTAGCATGCAACTGATATTTGAAGGAATTCTCTAATGGATTATCATATCTAGAGATCCTAGATTCATGAGAAATTAGAGAACCAATTAATTCATCAATATGCATAAGACTAATATCTTTAAATTCTTTTATGGGTACAACTACAGATTCAAACGTCTTTAGCAAAGATCTGAGAACTTTCTCAATTACTCGCTTTTCTGAGAGGTCTTCGTCATACTTCCTTAGATGATTCACAACATTCATTACAAGATTCATGAAACTATCAACTGACTCATTGTCCTTCATCTTCATATTTTCAAAGTCCTTTCTCAAATTTTGAACCTTGACAGTCTTCACCTTGGATACACCTTGACAACTAGTTTCAAGAGTCTCCCAAGATTGCTTTGAAGAAACTGAACTTGACATGTTCATACATATGCATTCAATTAGGCCTTGTTGAATAAGACCGAGGGATTTGTTTTATTTCTTTCTATTCTCCTTTAACAAAATACGTTCATAATTTTTCAAAGCCATTTCTATTGATTGGTCAGCGGGCTCTGGATAACCAACAGTAACAAACTCCCAAATATATTGATAACTCACAATTGTTCTCATTCTGATAAACCAAGAATCATAATTTCTTTAAGTCAAAACAAGAATCTATGGATGAGCCAAACTATTGTTTGTAGCCATTTCAAATCAAATTCCAAATCACCATATGTAGTTACAATGATGAACTAGAAATATTACCAGCTCTCATACCAAAATGAAGGATGCATAGGAGTGCTTCACAAAACAATGAAAATCTATTACACGAGTTTCAACGATATGTAACAACACCTATAAGCTACAACCAGGTGTTTCATCAATGTGTTTCAACAGCGTCTGTAAGCTACAATGAGGTGTTTCAACAATATGTTTCAACATGTGTTTCAAATAATAATAAAAATATCTTACAACAAAAAAAAATTAAGTAAATCACTCATGATTCTTACACAAAGATCAATACTTGGTTCTACAACAACCTTTTCAATAGGTGTTTTGACAGAGTGTAAAATAACTTTTAGAACAAAACAAAGTTATAACATAAACAAGGGAATTATAATAGTAGACTAAAAATGCATGTTACAACAGAAAAATAACTTCATTGAATCCTTTCCTACAACAGTAAGTCCACCCAGTACTTTTGTACTAAATTTAAATAACATTCTACAGCGAAAGACTGCACAACATAAGGATTTAACTGAAGTTTTCAAATAGTAAACAGAGTATGCATGCTAAAACAAACTAAATTACTCTATAACAAATATGAACACTATCATGAGTTTACAAACTCAGATACAAACAAAAAAAAAGTATAAAATCCCATGATAACACTCTCAAAAAACTCTATTAGTTTTTATTTCTTCTCTATCTCTCTGCCTCTTTTTTTCTCTGTATATCTATGCATACTAAAATATGAATTACATGGATGTAAATATATTGATTCAATAATTTGGTTAGCTTTCCCATTCCTTGTACATAAGTTGAATTTGTCTTTTCCAGAACATAAAGGGTTATTTTCCCCTTTGAAATTTGATCATTCAGAAATGAAATGATGTGGTGGTGATGATCATTAAATGAATAAGGAGGTTAACACAGTGATAATAAATTTATGGGTGGTGGTAACTCTTCAAAATTTGATTGGTTGATATAAGTCGTCTTTTGGGAGGTGAAATGATTAATCTCTGATAAGTTTTCCTAACAAGTTCAATAGTCGACTCTGGCCTCACCTGGTGGTATCATTCTTTAGAGATTTTAAAGAAGTCTAGATTTGGAAAGCCATACTAGATATTTGTTTATTCAAGTAATTGGGATATGCATTGGGTGGATGCAACATGCAGACTAGAAGTTGGTTCCAAGACAAAGTTGTTCCTAATTTTTCTTGTCTTTCCAAAGATGATATAGGTAAAAATATTGGGACTAAATCCTCTTCCTATCATTTCTCTGAAATATATATTTGTTTCTACTTCATTGCAAGATATTTAATGCCTAGGTATTGGGAACAAAACTCTAGTGCATCTTTTGAATACAACCGGGGCTTCCTTCATGTGCCTCTAAGTGAAAAATACATGAAGGAGAACATTAAATGTGTCTATGGTCAATTTCTCCACAAACTTCAACATTTTTTCGAATGCCTATGGGATTTCCTTGAATTGTGTTCTTCATGCATATTTTGATAAAATGATGCTAAAGGCCTTGATGACTATTTTGTTTTGCTGGTGCATTTCATCGAGCAATTCCCACACTTTGTCGAAAACATGCATTTTGGGTAAGATGTGAAGCATTTTTTCATAGGCCTAGGAAGTGTCTTGGTAATCATGGTTTTGTTAGGTGGTCCAATGGAAGAATTGCAGGACCTTCGAGTTGTTGACGTGGCCGGAGAAAATCCTCCTCGACGTGTTTTCTACAAAGGAATCGGACAATGTGAGAATCATGTATTTCATATAATTCTATGAAAGAGAAATCATTGTTGCCTCAACTTCATTGTAAATCCGAGTACATTAAATAATATTGTGTCACCACAAGAAGATGCAACATTTCTATATGAAGCGTAACAAGTTAGAGAGTAAGAAAATAAACAGCTAAACCCATAACTTCCCTTCCTTATTTCTTTTGTAATTACACTATGCTTCTAAGGGGAAAGAAATAAGTATGAAGTGTACTTATTTGAAGATAGAAAAAGGGCTAGGGAACAAAGGAAGCACCAGAAACGGCCTATGGCCAAACAACGACACCTCTTGGAAAATAATAATAACCACATACTTAATTTATTTTCCACCTCATCCAAAAAATATGAAAATAAAGGGGAATATGTCTACTCATTGGGAAAGAAGCTTGGAGATGAAGGAATGTTGCGATCTATTTAATTATTGCTAGGTAAGGTGTTGTGGTGCTCGGGGTGGTCCAATGCATAGAGGTTGTTCTCCTGCTTCTCCACCCGGTAATATTGCAAACAATAAGATGACATGTCCACAAACAATAAGATAAAGTACTGTGACCTTTCAGTGTAATAGATGATTTGATCCAACACCAAAACTCTAGCAAACACTAGGGAAGCTAGGTATGTATTTAATCTTCATGTTTCTAGATTTTTATTTCTCTTATAACAAAAGGTTTGTGCTTCCCTTCTTAGCATCATTCATATTTTACAAAATATATTGTCTAGGATCATACCTAGCTATCCTTGCACAACCACTAGCAACAACCATAACAATAACCTTTGAGACTCTCCTTTGCATTCTGTCTTTCTCATCTCTCCTTTGTATTCTTATTTGTCCCTCCTTTCATTCTTTCATTCTCATCTCTCCTTTGCATTCTCGTTTGGATCTCCTTTGCATTACTTCATGTGTGAAACTTCTTTCCTCAACCCTAGAAATTCCTACCATATCCTAATGCTTTGGTGGTGGCTTGAACATCACTGAAGACCTAGCAAAGAAGCAGAACCTCGAAGAAGATTCCTTGTGAATAAGTATAACCTTGCAAGCAGAGTGGGAAGAAGAAAAATATGGTCAGATGAAGTAGGAGAAGGCAAGCATAGGATGGCGAGATAAAAATGGTGGCAACAAAAAGTAAAAATGACATTTGTAGGTGAGTTGGGGTAGTGAGGTGGTGGCGAGTTGGGGATGAGGAGGTGGCAAGGGGATAAGTAGCATGTCAAGAGGTGGCGAGACATTGAACATTGTAAGAGATGCTTTGGAGACATGGAGTGCAATCTCTGACAAGTATTTGTCAGAGAAATAAATGCAAGCCAATAATATTTAAAAAAAATAAAAAAATTATAAATTGTGACCATTGAAAAAAAAAAATAACTTACACCATGGTATTAAAATCACATCACCCACCCAACATGAGACTAACAAGAAATTTTATTTGTAAAATTACAAAAAAAAATGAATTGTTTTTAACCATAAATAAATTTAATAGTGAATTTTATAAAAACTTTAAGAGACTCCGTAAAAAAACATACAAAATGCACGAGTTAATGCAGCATAACACACCCATTAATACGCAGTCAACCATCGTTAACGGGATTGTTATAGTCCCTTGCTGGCGACATGGACTAAAAATAGAACGTGGATTAAAAATTAGTTGAAAATTTGTCAAATAATTAAAAACATAAAACATTTGAATTACATCATTTAATTTTATATTCAGATTACGTCATTTAATTTTAGATTTAGAGTATAGAAAGAATACGATTTAAAGAAAGACTTAAATGTTATAAGATCTTATAAAATTCTCAATAAAATCTTTGTTCTAAAGATTTTAATACTAAAAATGTTATAAAAAAGTAATAGTATAATGTTTTCGAATTAGGAAAATTAATATATAATAATTTATTTTTAAGGTTATGATTAAGCTATATTAAATTGGTGTATGAGACTCCTTTGTTTGTAGGATAAGGGATTCTTTTTTGCTCAACAATTTAACTGGTAAAGTTTATGAAGGTATACATACTCTACACTCCTTTGAATTTGAATTTAAACTTTTTAAGAAGAAATACATGTTCTTAACCATTAAACCCATTAAATAAATAAAAATATTAATAAAAAAAAATTAATAAAAAAAATGTTATAAAAAAATTATAGTACAATGTCAAATTAAGAAAATTAAATAGATAAAAGTATTAGTAAAGGTTCTTTCATGTCATTGCATTACATAGTAACCCATATTGATTATCCTCAAGTTAAGGTTTACCAATATATTTTTCTCAATGTGCTAAATCTACAAAGTGTCAATCAATGCTATAATGGAAATACAAATTTTTTAATTTTAAAAGCCACAATGAAAATAACAATGTTAGTTCTTAAAATGTTATAAAGAAGTAATAATACAATATTTTTTAATTAGAAAAATTGAATGAGTAGAAGTATTAGTAAAGTTCTTTTCATGCCATTGTATTACATAGTAATACATATTAATTCTCCTAAAGCGAAAGTCCACCAATATATTTTTTTCTTCACGTGCTAAATCTACAGTGTCAATCAAAGCGAATGGCAATACCACTATTTTAATTGTAAAACTGTACTATAAAGAAGTAATAATAGTACAATGTTTTTTAATTAAAAAAAATGAATAGGTAAAAGTATTAGTAAACATTTTTTTTTTAATGTCACTGCATTACATTATATAGTGATGCCTTCTCAAGTTAAGGTCCACCAATATATTTTTTCTCCATGTGCTAAATCTGCATAGTGTCAATCAAAGCCAGAATGACAATAACAATGTTATTATTGTAATTTGAGGATCAACGTGCTTATAACGATAGATGGAAATATAAAAGTATCCTTTGTTAAGGCTAATAGAATTGATAGATCACTTTTTATTGATTGGGATATGGCAGTGGGGTTTTTTGATGGAGCTTCATAAAATAGAGGAATTAAATGTGGGGTTGACACATACAGATTGAAAATGAACTGTGGTAATGGTACTAATACAAAGAGTGAACTTCTTGCTTTGTGGTGTATCCTCTCCTCTTTTTTGCTTGTTATAAAAAGATAGATAGATTAGAGTTCGGAGGTGAAGATTATAATAGATTGGTTTACTAATAAAAACAATCTTCAGGTGATCTCTCTTCAGCCTTGGATGTCAAGAATTCAAGTTCTAAGCAGGAGAATTACACAACTAAAAGTTCAACATATCTACAGAGCATATAACAAGGAAGTTGATTTGTTGTCGAAAGAAACTCTTCTTATAATTGAAGATGGTATATATTTCATACTGGGAAATGAAGGACACTCTGAAAATTATTAAAGATTAGAAGTTAGATAACTTCTTTCATGACATGGATTGAAGTCATAAGGGCACTTTTTGGTTTTTTGATATGAGGTTGTATTTTCTGAGAAAAATTATGACAATCTTATTATGAAGTTTTTTTTGAGTATATATATTTATAATATGAGCAAAGAGTTATAATTTTTGAACAAAAGGACAAGAATTTTTGAGACTGTTGTAAGTTATATTTGTAAGATCTTTTGTAATAGACTTTTTATATCTTCTAATATAAGGTTTTTCCTTATTGAAAAAAAAAATGTGCATTCGTGTTCGGATTAATCGAAATCACACTATTACCCACAAATTCTTAAAAAGCACTCATGTGTTTGATTATGCAAATACAATTTTTTTTTTTTTTTTTTAATTTCAAATATTAATTAAAAATCAAATATTCATTACAAAGGTTAAAAAATAAACATAATAATCATTATGTAAATGTGTTGTATTATTTAAATAAATTAGTTGATTATACATATCTTAAATATAATAAGGTAAATCCATATAACTCTATGATTGGATAATAATAATGGATAATATATTGATCAAAATGTAATGGTTACATGTTTAGGAACTTTTCTTCATACAAAATGTAACAATAAATAAGTCCAAAAAAAACAAAAATGTCTATGTTTTATAGACATATACATTTTTCTTTGACAAACATTTTAGAATTAAAAAGAAACAAACAAACAAATTGTCTTCAACACAATTTTTATCTTGCATATTAATCACTATTCATTGCTTGAGCTACTCTCAAATTAAAAAAAAAAAAAAAAAAGATAAAATAAATTATGTCGAGTATATATAATTTTTATTTAACATATTGATCACTATTATTGCTTGTGTTGGGTGGTGACAACACACACTTGGCAATGGCAATGTGGTTGGAGGTTTCTCAAAGGTTTGACTTTTTGTATGCCTGGAAACGCTTGAGATTGTCTCTGTTTAAATGTAGAATCCCATGAGGGTTTGACTTTTTGTATGTCTAAAAACCCTTTATATTTTCTTTGTTTAAATGTATAAGCCCATGAGGAGCTTCTTGAGACTTTTTTATTCATTTCTGCACTTGGTTGAGCAATAAAGGATATCATTTCCCCTTATTGATCTCTGTTGTGTGATTTTTTATATCTATATTTTTTTTGTTCATTAATCATGGTGTTTACAGGTTGATCCCAACAAGTGGTATCAGATTCAATTTCAAGTGGTGGTGTGTGATACGAGGGAAGATGGTATGCACACGTAGAGGGAGAAGGAGGTCGTGAAAAGCCGCGTGAGGAGGAGGGTGTGGTCGTTGGGTGAGAAAGGTTGAACTGTGAAGACCATGAGGGCTCGACAGGTGAACATGAAGGTGTGAAACAGAAGATGGAGAATCTTATGAATTATGTAGACCATGTTCTCTTTAGTAAACCATGATTATCGAAACCTAAAGTATGCTTTGCAGATGATCGAAAATTTTCTTCTATATGTAGGTTTTTGGTTTTGTTATCAAGATAGCATCCAAAAAATCATATTATGATAGATGTGTCGTCATTGTAGAATCTATTACTCACATGTATAACATAGTCTCATGTTGCCACTCAAGCTTGCGACTATCATGAAGTAAAAGTTCATTGTTTCTAAGACTATCATGCGAGCTCTGAGGAGAATGATTGTGGCCCAAATGAAAGCCAAGGTTCTAAGCCTGGTAGAGGCTTTCTCCACGATGGAAATATTGTGGGAAAACATAGTAATTTTCTTCTTAGGAGTTGTAGCCTCAGAAGACATGATCATGTCCAAACCATGCGCCCGTGGTCTTCTGGTCTAATTTAACTGATCAAAATCTCCATGCAAAGTAGTGTTGGAAAGATGCTAATGAATTTCCTCATGCAGTCACATGCACATGCATGCAACTATGTTAATGCACATGCATGCAATCTATTTATGAATTGTTTGGGTAACTATGTGATCTATTCATGATCATTCTGTGTAACTGAGTGATAGATGTTATATATGTGAGCATACCCATAGAGGTGAGACTACAAAGTGAGTGCAATTTGTATAGAGAGTAGAGTGTGTGTGAGGAGAGGATGAGTGTATGCCTATGAAGGCTATTGTAATTCTCCCTTGAATATTAAGAATATCGAGAATCATTTCGCATGTTTTTTCCCTCATTGGGTTTCCACATAAATCACTCTGTCAATTGTGAGATTGTTGTGCTTGGTTTAATGTGTGTTTTATCTTGCTTGTTTATGCTCTGGTTTTATGCTATATATATTTTTCTTTCGCTGCCTAACAAGTGGTATCAGAGCTTAGAGTTGAAGGAGTAGAGAGTGAAGGAGATGGGAATCTGGGTGCTCGATCGAACAGCAGGTGAACTGAGTTGAGCCGAGCCGAGTGAAGTGGATCAACATAGGATGGGTTTTATTACGTCACAGGTTGTCCCTGTAGAAAAATGAGACAGTCACAGACACACTTTCGAAATTGTCAAAACTTTGAAATCATCACAGGCACTACATAGTGCACAATGCGACATTAAAACATGAACTACATAGTGCACAATGAGAAATCGACGTGGGAAAAACATTACACATAGTGCAACATCATCACGGGCACTACATAGTGCAAAGTGCGATATAATCGCAAGATGTAGTTTGATAAGGCACAACGATTTCTAATTGTCATGGGTGACCCTCATTAAAGGTGCGACGATCTTCAAATATAAGGTTATTTTCTTTTTCATATAAAAAAGGCTCAGTTTTATAAGAAGTTGATCCAGATTTTATGAGAATAATGAAATGACTACAAATTATTAATAGGTTCTTAACACACAATAACATAGATACAGTAAAACTAATTTTCTATTCAATAAGGAAATAAGTTGAAACTGTACAATGCAACATAGAACAATCTTGTTGGAATGGTAGTGACTTATCTCTGAGAAGACATGTGATGACTATGCTCATTCACCAGAAGATCCTTACAATGAGGCTCTGAAGTCCTTTCTACAATAAACAAGAATGCCAAAAATCCTATACATCCAAAACCTAACTCTAGGGGATGAAGCGCCAAAAGTCATGTGGGCCCCGTTTGGGTAAACTAGTACATCAACTTCCCGGGGTCATAACTTTTGCATACGATCTTCGTTTTAGGCGCACTATATCCTGTCGGAAAGGTATCGTCGAGGAGATTGATTTTGGCTATAATTTTACGTGCATGATCCAAAACAATGTCATTTAGGGCCTCAAAAGGGCTTCAGAAGTTTCAGGACCCAAAAAACTACTAAAATAGTAAATTACCAAAATTGCCAGAAAATTGTTTTGAGCCAATTAGAAAAGGTGGGTGGCCACAGATATCCATATGGATCAATCCTCCCTCTTTAGGAAGAAATGGTATCCATTTCATTGATTTCCCCCATCATATGAGGAAATTTCTGCTGAATTTGGCCCCGGGTGAGCCACTTGCCTTTGTGCAGGAGCTGCCCTTCTTTGAGGACTTGATAAAGTTGGATCCTTTGTTGTCGAGTGCCCTTGATCTTTGTTTCCATAGTCTGATCACTAGATTCCTATTGTATGCAGTCGGGGTTGAGCTCTGTTGGTGTCATCTATTCTATTACTTCTAAGGTGTCCAATAATGGTGGGAAATAAGGGTGAAGGAGATCCATGTTGAACACTAGGTTCAGGCCAAGGAAAGGAGGAATGTTGAGCTCAAAATAATTATCCCCCATGGCCTTGGTGATGGTGTACTACCCATAACAGAGTGGTCGAATTTTCTGATGGGGTCTTGTAACGCATTATTTCTGCAAGTGCAACCAAAATTTATCGCCCACCTAAAACTTATGTGGTAGCCAATGTTGATCATGGTGTTTCTTGTACTTGTCATTGGACTTTTATAGGATATCCTAAACATGTTTGCGGATGTATTGGATCCAATCAATGAACTGGGTGGCTTTTTCATCTTTAGTTGGAGCAGGTGATGATTCGATCGAGGTGATCACAAGGGGAAGTGCAACATCTATGGGACACAATGGTTGGAATCCCCACCCCACCTGAAAGGGGATACGTCTGGTTGATCTATGCAGGGCTTGATTGTAACTATGTCGGACATAGGGAAGGATATCATCCTATGTGTGATGGTTCTTGGATTTATACATGCAAAGGATATGAAAAATCATTCGATTTACAACATCAACTTCACCATCTATTTGGGAGTGGAAGGTCGTGGATTTGGTGATCTTGGTGTCTAGTAGTGACCAGAGACTCGACCAAAATGTGCTGAGAAATCGATTGTTCCGATCTGAGATAATGGTTTGTGGGATTCCAAAATGTACCCAAACTCGTTCAAACAAGAGCTTGGAAATGGCCTCTATTGTGATTCTCTTCTTGCAGGAAACCATAATCGCCATCTTAGAAAAGTGATCAACAACCACAAAAACACAGTCATTTCCCCACTTGGTGGACGGGAGGCCCAACATGTAGTCCATTGAGATGGATTCCCATGGCTTGTCAGGAATAGGAAGAGGGGTGTACAACCCATGTTTCTTAGTGGTCGGTTTGGTAATAACACAGGAAGTGCAGGACCTGATATACTTGTTGACCTCCTGTCAAAGTTTCAGGCAGTAGAAATTTTTTTGCATCACAATTGTCTTTTCGACATCGAAGTGTCATGCCACCTGACTGTAGTGGGATTCCCATATCATCTTCGCTCGCTCGCTTGATGGAACATAGATATGGCCCAGATGACACAACAACCCATCCTGAAGATGGAAATTATTGACAACTGCATTTGCACCCAACATTTGGTAGGTGGTGGCAAAGTTCGGGTTTGTCTCATAGAGTTGGGGCCATCCAGAGGTATCATGGTCGCAAGAGTCTAGCACCGTTGTGAGTGTCACGAATGGTGGCCTACTGAGGAAATCAATGACACGATTAGTGCTCCCTATTTTATACTTGATGTTGAGGTGGAATTGTTGCAAGTATGTGGACCACTCTTGATGGCGTTCATTCTCCAATTTTCCTTGTGTCTGCATGAATTG
>JZKD02S1168188.1:76432-97171 GCA_000966675.3 Picea glauca
TACTTGGTCTAATATGTCGTTAGGTAAAAGTGTGTTTCTTTAGTATGCATTAGTATGCATTTGTAGTTAGGAAATCTGACGGTCACGATATGTTCACGACATAGAGTGATCCGACGGTTCATACACTCCTCGATCTTAACGGCCATTGATCCATTGCCTAGCACCCGATTGGTCCATGATCTCTATTTAAAGAGCATGGAGGGTCATTTGCCGATGATCGATTGTGAGAAACTCTCTTGTAAAATCTCTCTGTAATCTTTTTCTTTGCATTAATAAACTGCTCCAAGTGGCCGCAATGGTTGGGGTCATGGATGTTTCCCCGTAGGGGTTTTACCACGTGAAAAGATCAGTGTGTTGATCTTTGATCTGGTTATGTGAGTGGTTATTGAAGGTGTTCATCCTCTGTTGGAATACCTGTGTTGTCGAACACTGAAATGTTTTAGCATTGCATCAAATTCGATTGAGAACCAATTGATTGAGGGCATTCCATATTAGTGCTTGATAGTGAAAACGACTCTTTCTCTTTCCCTTAAGTAGGCATTCATCGAAAAGAAACAATTTCTTATCATATTTTATGCATCTTTTTGGGAATTGAGTCATCATTCCATTAGTTTAACTTTCATACACCCTTTCAGTAAAGAAAAGTTGTAAAACGAATGCTAATTAAAAATTATCTAGAACATTTTTTGTTTTTAGGATCTTCCACCAACAGTAGACTAGGGTTAGCACTTTGGATTAGGCTGTGAGTACAACTCTCTAAAGTTTTCAAAACAAACATTAGCATCCTGAGCTAGGGAGAGTCAAATCCAACTGTCGTATTGGTTTTCTGGGATCCCCCTCTCACACAGGGGTTACGCACGAGGTCACATTCAGGTGAATTACAAATATTATCCCTCCGTGGTTCAACTATTTGTAGTGGTCGGATCATATATTGGAGGTCACTTGGAGGTATACCCGTGATTATGTGTGGGAGCCTCTCGAGTTGATTTCGGACTTGTTATCCTACCCATACATTTCGGATCGGACTATCGACAGTACCCACCCAGGGACTCACTACGAATTGGTGTCTTTAGTTGTCGTAATCTTTAGGTACTTACACAAGGTGACGGTGAAGGGAAGTCTCACTGTACCTAGAATAGAAATTGGTCAAACTCACTCAGGCTCCTTGGAGGGTAAATCCACAATTACTACGTGGAAGCTTGCACCAAGGTGAAAGTCCATTAAGCAGGTCTCCATTATAACTATTCCACGATATCCTAGCCCCTTCTCGACTTGATCACGCGACATTGGATTTCATCACCAACTAGTACGATCACTGAGAGAAGTGTTGTCTGCTTGGTTGATTCCTAGATTTTATTAGCGTATGTTGTTTCTCTTTGTTAGTTGGACCTAGATTTTCATTGTGTTCTGTTATTCTCCACAATTGAGCCTGTAGATGATAAAGGTCTTCATTAATCATGCAGGATGCAAGGGCTGACTCCGGAAGGCTATCAACCCTTACCTCCTAACCCTCCAGAAGAAAACTACCGTAAAGAGGTAGAAAATTAATCCGACGCTGGAAGTGTTATTGCTCCTATGTTAGATAACTCAGAAGGCACCTTGGTTATGGTTGAAAATCCCACTACATCTGTGTCGGTAGCCCCTCTTGAACCACTTTTGGTTCATTTAGACTCCCTTGGGAACGTCATAGATGAAGAGGTCCCATGATTACCGGAGAGGATTTTTATCGAAACATATATGGGATCCATAGAACCAATCTTCGATGATGAGTATAGGACTCTTGTTTGTCCTAGCACCGCAGTAGATATCAATCCCAAACTTGCTCGTTCTATATGGAGAACCTCATCGGGACATGATCTCTATGAACATTTCGAATCCTTTCGACAACCCTTTCAACCTCATGACCCTCCTAGTGAAACAATACCATCTGATAAAACCATGAATCACCCAGTCGATCAGGTTATTAACCCTAATGTTACACCAACACAAGTCCATCCTAATGTTGGACTCATCACCTCTACTCATATCCAAGGCACTTCAATCTCTACCCCCGTTTCTACAAGCTTTTAATCTACATCTCCACATGTTCCACATGATCCTGCTGGGACATCTTCTCACCTGGGAATGCAGACCCCTGCTAGCCCAACACAACCGATTGGAGGGAAACCACCATCTAATGAACTTTTCCCTCCTGGAGGACTACCTTTCCATGGTGGGCCTACTCGTCCCGGGGGACAACCCCCTTTTCATGCTCCTCCTGGAGCGCAACCTCCATTTGCCAATCATACCCCGGTCATAAATCCACCTCTGGCAGGGGAGAAACCCTCATTTTCCAGAAACCCTTCACGATCCTGGGGAGTATCTTCAGGAGGCACTTTTACTCAACCCCACATTGGTGGGCACTCGTATAATAACCCACTAGGAGGAGTATCCAATCCTATTCCCTCCGGAACATCTTACGCACAATCTTATCCAGGCGACATCCCAAACACCACCTGGAGTTCTCCGGGACCACAATCTTATCCTCCTCGTGGGTCTAATGTGTATCTGCCTCCCAGATCTACTCCTTACCATTATCAAGGGAAAAATGTTTATCCTCCTCACGGGAAAATAAATCACCCATCCTATAATGTTCAGAACCCATCGGTTTATGCAAATGTTTCTCATTCATCATCGAATCCTTCTTATCCTGGCCAACAACAACCATATGTAGGAGGACCTACTAGTTACAACTATCCACCTAGCCCAGTCTATGGTCCTACTGGTGTTCCTATGCTGCACCAGTATCATTCGCAAATTAACTGACAACTACCTTTCCTTGCGATTCTGTATCTCCGAGACTTGTCTCAGTTAACTAATGATCCTATTTTTCATTCACCAGTTTGGCCAATCATTCCAACTAAACTTCCTTCTGATATTTCAAAATTTGACGGAAATCCTGGCAAAGATCCGAACAACCATGTGATGACTTTCCATTTGTGGTGTTCATCAAACTCCCTCATGGATGATTCTGTACTTTTGCGTCTTTTCCAGCGAACACTTAACGGTTCGGAAACAAAGTGGTATATTGAACTACCATGTGCTTCTTTTCATGATTTCAATTCCCTTTCCATGTCTTTCCTCACGCACTTTCAACTTCCTATTCACTACGAGATGGGTACTAAACTCTTGACCTCCCTTCGTCAAAATAACTCCGTGCATATCTCTGACCATATTCATGAGTGGAGACGACGATAAAGGATGATCAAGGAATTCATTCCTGACATACTATTGGCGGAATGGTTTACTAAATCACTGTTACCCCCGATCGCTCGCGATGTTGCTATGGGTGGTGCAGTTGCAGAGGAACAAGCCATCTCTCAGGCTTAGTATTTAGATTTGGTTTATTCCCAATCTAGTACTTTGTATGATTTTCTTCTGAATGTTTCTTGAGCTAGTACTGATCCATCCAAACCATCATCCTCATCTCATGTGGATGGTGTTATCAGTTTCGTCAAAACTCAATCTATTTACCAATCGCTCACACTCTCCTCTACCTTCCCCCAAACTAATATCTCTGAGGTGAATGTAGTTCAATCTGCCCCTTCATAACAATCCAATGGTAAGAAGAAGACAAAGAATAAATCAAAAAATAACAATGAACAAACAAAAAATCAAACACCTGCTACCGAAAAGAAAACACAACAGAAACTGAAATTCCCATGTATCATTTGTGGTGACGATCACTGCACTAGATACTGTCCACTTCGTAATGAAGTGGCCAAAATTTTCCAAGGAAAGTCACAACCCGCTGTGCTCACTCAGCCTATTCCACAGCAACAATCCATGGTTGTTGAAACCCCTTCTCCTGGGGGCAGTTCTATCCATCCTAATGATGAGGCCTCGTTGAGTGCACATATTTATATGTTCAATGGGATTAATTTGACCACTCGATCTAAGGCATACGACACACCAGGTAACCCTGACAAAGGAAAATACATTAATGGTACCGGTACTTTACCAGATCCATCATTTTCCTTCGTTAGTCTTCCATCGGTCAATCCTCCATCTGGACCACTTCAGATTGAGAAATCCACATTCAAATCTATCTTACGCCCTCCTAAGAGAACTATCCACAAAGATACCTTTAATCCTAGTTCACATGCCACCCAGAACTACAACATTGTTGAAGATTTGGCTCAAGCACTGTGTTCTATGTCTGCGTTAGAAGTTCTATAGCAATGCCCCAGTCAACGTAGAATGCTCTTGGCCACTCTTGGCGTTGTTGACCCTGAGTCGTCCAACCATATCATGTTTAACATGGACAATTATGCATCTCGACTCTCTCACCAACTTGCTTTTTAAGTTGATTTTGTTGTTCATAATCAAAAAATCCACCAAACTATTCTGGATGAGGAAGCCTCAACTTGTGTCATGTCTTTAGCGTGTTGGAAAGGCTTAAAATCACCCGCACTTAACAAATCCCCAACGATGTTACGCACCTTCGATGGGCGAGGTTTTCATCCCCATGGGATTTTACAGTCCCTATCCATCCAATTGGGTGGAAAAACTATTACTGTTGATGTCGAGGTGGTCGATGCTCCCCTCGATTACAACTTGTTACTTGGACAAAGTTGGTTTTATGCTATGACTGTCGTTGCCTCGTCGGTTTTTCGATGTGTCCAATTTCCTTATCAAGGAAAAATGGTCACTGTTGATCAGTTGGATTTTTGCATGACCGATGCTCGTTCTCCTGCTACCAACAATATTCCTTTCTTGGGAGACCATATGATCACGTATGAAAGCGTTGGTGTTGGCTTACTAAAATATTCTAGCCTCATGGGTACCTTCCCTACACCACTTTTACCGAATACACATCATATTGCCACCATCGATATGATTTTGACTGCAGCTTATCAATCTTTGGAATCATCTGACCCTTGGATTATACCTTGTCCATTGGAATTCAATGCATTAGGTGACACCGTGCCACTTAGTCCAGCCGAACCATCATACATTTTTATCCAATCTGCTTCTCCCTCATCGGATGACCAACATCTATTGGCACCCGACCGTTCCTCGATGCAATCATGATTGAGTTCCTTGTCATCGACAATCGACTGCATTTCCCCAATTTTTTCTTTTGATGAATCTATTCTGGAAATGTTTCGCATTGACAAGTTACCTTGGGATAATAACCGTCACTGATCCTCTTTTCTTCCCCCTCGTGAAGAAATTCGGGAAGATATACACTCTATCTCCCCTCCTGGTGTTGATTTTTCAACATCTCCCATGATTTCAACTTCCGATGATTTGGATCCGGTAGTGGACATGGTGATTTCTTCAATAGGATTATTGGAGCCTAATCTCCTTACTCCTATCACGACCCTCGACATGTGTTCCTTCCCGAGTGATTATCTTCCATCTAGCGAAGATCTCCCGGAGGCCATGACCGAGTTTTGTCCCTTGACGTGGTATCCTTCCAGAACACTACCCTCTTGGAATCCATGATCAAGAAGCAGTCACGAGCATAGGTTCTCTTCTCTATGGCAAGCTCGTTAAAAAATGAAACAGAGGCCATGGACATAGTTCTTTTCTTGTGTCAAGCTCATTAAAAAATGAAACAGTCACCTCTCTTGAACCTTCTATTCATCCACCCTTCTCCTTTTTCTCATCTAGTAGCGAAATTGGTGACAACCTAAAATTCGGTGAATGAATTGAAGATTGGAGGGCATGTCTCTAGCCTTTGATGATCATTCTAGAGTTAAGCCACTAGATTTCAATCTGGGGGCATACCGAGCTTAGTCTTTGTTCTTTCTCGTGCTTGTAAATACATGAGAATGCATCTGGGTAGACTTTTATCTCTTTTTTGGACCTGTATGGATACACGAAAAAGGAACCCCCTGGAGTCTCCTTTAATCTCTTTTCAGACTCCCTAAACATGAAAAGATTGCAGAGTGATCTTTCTTCCTTTCCCACTCATTAAAAGGTTTGAAAGGGTGTCTTTCGAGTGATAATTTATCTCTTTTTTGGCCTCGCGAGACTAACATTATGAAAAAGGACAACATTGGAGTCACCTTTAAGTTCTTTTTAGACTCTCTAAACATGAAAAGATTGCCAAGCGACCTTGTTCTCTTCACGCTTGTTAAAGTATTTGAAGAAAACGTTTGTTGAGTGATAGTTTATCTCTTTTTCGGTCTCATCAGACTACTTTACGAAAAAGGAACTGAGAGAGTTCTCTTTTAAGTGTTTTTCCAGACTCTATAATCATGAAAAACCTTCAAGTTTTCTATCTTTGGACTCATTAAACAAACATCGACAGACCCATATGGGACCAAACCCTTACTTCTTCTAGTTTGTTAAACAAAGGAAGAGGGACTTACCGAAGGTAAGTTATATCAAGCATGTGTTACCCTCCTCGAGCTCGTTAAATCAAAAAGAGGTACTCATCTATCTAGATGGGGGAAAAATTGAAAGAAGCAAGCCAAGCAGTTTTTGAGAACATTACCAAGTAACTCTTAGAGTCGCCCTTGAACACGACACTTTGTCTTTGCACACACATTAATCCACTGAAACTTTGCACTAAACCAATCCTCTGAGTTTTTCTTACTCCTTTGGGTCACCCGACGAAAGTCACAGTGTCCATTGCATCATCGTGTTTTGGTCCATGTCATGTTTCTGTTGTCGTGACTCAGTGTTCAAGGGAAGTATCTGCCTCGAGAGTCAGCCATCACAAATATCTTGTCTCAATACCTATGTCAGTCCATGTTCATTTGATCTACCAATTACATCTCTGTGTCAGTTAAATTTCGTTGATGGGGGATACATCAAGGCCCTCCTTCGACAAGTCTATTCCTGTCGACTTCAACACAATATCTAGGAACTAGACTTAGAAACCAGTTAGTACTTTGAGACCTGAATGCCTCAATGAAAGGCCTCCTCATGTTCGACAGTGGGTTTACATCATTGACCTTTGATCGGATGATTCCACAGAGGTTCGACTTCAACTCATCCATTCACATTCATTGGAATGTACTAGGGTACCTTCAGAATCATTGGCATCAATGGTGATCTCCCTCGCGCTTGTCAACGGTTTACATCATTGACCGGTAATCAAGTGGTTTATGCCATGTTCAACATCAGGACATCTATTCACATGGTTAGGTTCGTAGTACATCAGGATCGACAAGAAGACCCTGGGTTGAGTGATCACTCTGATATGTACTTTTCCCAGGTTGCGACAGAGTTTCTTTTGAACAATGACACATATACTGTCACATAGATCCACTTTGTATTGGTCGTGGCTATGTCTTGTCATCTCATAGATCCACTCTGTATTCTTCATGGCTACGATCAGTTCATTTCATAGGAGTATAGATCCACACTATATCCTCGGTGGCTATACCTTTTATCAATACAATTATGGATCCACAGTGTATTTTATAGTGGCCATATCTTGCAAGTCTTTATCACCCAAGCATAGGTATGCCTGCCTTGGGTTTGAAACATGTCATAATATTTGTTGGTGTTTTTCTATAGCTTCTGTCAGGTTCTCTGCATCTATACCCTTGCTTGAAAGTATGAAAAGCATTTCAGTTATCAGTTATCAGTTCTCATCTTCTAACTTCATACTTTGGGGGGAAATATGTTACACATCAAAATTACTCACTTCAATAGTGTCGCAAGTGTCGTCATTACAAGTGTCACATTTTTTATCGCAAGTGTCGCAAATGTCAGAAAACACATACTCCCATAATTCCTATGTCGTGCTTATAACAACATCGTAAGGACACTTAAAACACCTCAAACATTTGATTTGGAAGAAGAGGAATGGGTTAATAGGGTTATGAACCTCTTTCCATTTGAAATAACCACTAAAAATTGAGTTTCAGAGGAGAACGCTCCCCTATACCACTGTTAGGAGTGTTGGCGCTCCCCTATACACTCTTAGGGAGCATTATAATGCTCTGTCTTCCCTTTTTGAGGAGCATTGCTACTGTTAGGAGTGTTGGTGCACCCCTATGCATTGTTAGGGAGCATTATAGCGCTCTGATGCCCCTTTTGGGACAGAGCTACCTATTCTGGGCGAAAATTGGTTTGTTGAGAAGAATGAGGAAAAGATATCTTCAATCTGTGAAGGCAGTTGGATTTGAATCCTTGGTCAAGCGATGATCTTAGGGAAGATCCCTAACTGAAGGAGGAAAATCCTCAACTTACCCCAAATATATCTCAAGTGGTTGGGCCTCTCTAAACCTATATAAGCAGGCCCTCTCATGGTGAAAAGGGGGAATGATTGGAGGCATGAAACCTATGATCTCATAGGAAACACATAGTGAAGTGGAGGAGAATAATCAGTGAAGTTATTTTCATTTTGATCGTGGGTATTTTGAGCAAGGGTTAGACAAGGAAGACTTTATGAAGCTACTGCACTCGTATCTATTGTTGTAAGTTTCCTTCATTGTTGTTCTCATCAATATAATATGCTTGGCCTGTTTCTTTCTAGTTTGTGCTTAATCTCACATGCACTTGTCTCTAATAGATAGATATGTTTCAAACTAATCTCAGTAGAGTAGGAAATTGGTTGTATCTGTGTTTGTCTACAGGGCTTATCGAAGAGTTCAATATTGGAGCTCAAATCGAACTCTGCAGGGACGAACTTTGGTAAAAAGGTACTTCTTTTCTCCTTCCTCCTCATAAATTAGTTTATCTAGATCTAAAATGAAGCCAGTGACCGTGATAAGCATCTTCTGTCTTAAGAGTTAAGAGTCTAGCTCTCAAGAGGAGATCTGCCTATCCGCGGGGAGATTTTCCTTCAACGGATTGTGAATCAATTTTTTCTATTGTTGATTAACCTACTTCCTTTCAATAAGAAGTAACTAATGATGCATGGAAAAGTGAAATGCACAGAGAGTATGATGCTCTCATAAAAAATGGAACTTGGAGGTTGGTGGACCCTCCATTTAGAATCAAGCCTATTGGCTACAAGTGGGTATATAAGAACAAATATAAAGCGGATGGATCTCTTGATAAACACAAAGAAAGATTTGTAGAAAAAGGATATGCTCAGAAAGAAGGTGTTGACTACATATAAACTTTTTCTTCTACTGCAAAATGGGGCACTATTCGAACTTTGTTTTTTTTGGAAGCTCATAAAGGATGGAACATTCATCATATGGATGTTAAGAATCCATTCTTGAATGGAGAATTGAAATAAGATGTATATATGAATCAATCTAAAGGTTTTACTATCAAAGGTAAATAGCATAAGGTATGTAAATTGGTAAAATATTTATATGACTTGAAGCAAGCACCATGTGCTTGGTATGAAAAATTAACTAAGCATCTTCTGAAATTAAACTACAAACATTTCAATCTAGATGATGCAACTCTATTTGTTAAGAACGTTGGTAAATTAGTTGTATACCTAGTAGTATATGTTGATGATCTACTAATCACACGAAACAATGATGATTATATAGCATCCGTTAAGAAAGAGATAAAAAAGGTTTTTTATATGACTAATTTGGGCTTGCTTCATTATTATTTAGGAATTGAAGTAGATCAACAACCGAAATACATTTGTATTTCTTAGAAAAAGTATTATTGGATAGCTATTGAGAAAATTTGGCATGCAGGATTGTATTTTTGTTTCCACTCCGATGGAGCAGAATCTAACACTTACTTCAAATATAGGCAACACATTTGAAGATCCAACAAAGTACAAGAAGCTTGTTGGAAGTTTAATTTATCTTACTACTACTCGTCTTGACATAACCTTTGTTGTAGGAATACTTTCCAGGTTTATGCATCAAACCTATGAAGGTCATTGGAACACAACAAAAGAAGTGCTCAAATATTTAGAAGGCACTCAATCATATGGCATCAAATATTCTAAATTTTTATATTTCCATATGATTGGTTATTGAGATTATGTTTTTGATGAAGATAAAGAGCATAGAGTGTCTACTTCATGTTATTTGATGTCTCTTGGAGAAACAACAATCACTTGGAGATCACTAAAGAAAACTGTACCTATTGATTCTACAACTGAAGCCAAATATGTTGCAGGAGCTCAAGCCAGAAAATAAATCATTTGTCTTTGGAAAATACTTGAAAATAAATCATTTGTCAGAGAAAGAAATGACTTCAATGCCTCTACTTGTTGATAACACTTCTGCAATTCAATTGACCAAGAATCCTAAATTTCATGATCAAACCAATCATATCAACACCAAATATAATTTAATTCGACATCATGTTGAAATCCAAATCATTCATCTCAATCATTGTTATGGCATGCTCGATTTGGTCACATTAATTTTGAGAGTCTCGGGTTTATGAAGCAGAAAGGAATTAAAGGGCTTCCTACAATTCCAAGACAACTTTCTCAATGTGATGCATGTATTTTTGGAAAACACACTAAACATCCTTTTCATGACTCTATGTCTCAAGATTCTAGAAATATTAGCCTTATTCATTTAGACTTATGTGGGTCCATGCATGTTCCATCCACAAATGGAAATAAATATACGATGACTTTTATTGATGACTATAATAGGATGTGTTGGGTTTATCTATTAAAAGAAAAATATCAAGATTTTAATACATTCATAAATTTTCATTCATGGATTAAAAATGAAACTCAACTCAATATTGGAGCTTTTAGAACTCATAATGGTGGTGAACATACATCTTTCGTTTTTGAAAAATATTTGCAAAACAATGGTATCAAACATCAGACCATTGTTCCTTTTAATCCACATCAAAATGGTGTGGCCGAATGAATGAATACAACTTTATTGAATATGATCAGATCAATGATAGTTTTTAAGAATGTCAAATTAATGTTTTGGGGAGAGGTAGTCCTTTATGATGTTTACATTAAGAATAGAAGTCGTTCTATTGCATTTCAAATTAAAAATCCTTATGAAATCTGTCATGACCATCTTCCAGTTGTCAACATTTAAGAGTTTTTGGTTCCACCTGTTATTCTTTCATTCTTGAACAACAAAGAAATAAATTATGAGCAAGAATCATAAAGTGCATTTTTCTGGGATATTCTAATACTTCAAAAGATTATAGAATTTACGATGAAGAAAACAAAAAAATTATTGTTTCTAGAGATGTTACATTTCTTGAGTTTGATAAAGATGAAGTCATTGTTAGCAAACAACTTGATCGACTTGATTGATTTCACTCTAAAAAATTCTATCATGAATGGGATAATGAACTTCCAAATCTTGAAGGAGGGATTCATGTTCTAGATAAATCTTTGAAATTTCCTTCGAAAACATCAGTGGAAGGGGGGATTCATGTGATCAATATTTGCAATTTCCTTCAAAAATGTTAGTTGAAGGGGGGATTCATGTTCTAGATCAATATGTTAAACATCCTTTGACAACATCAGCTTCTTCTTCTGGTTCTCCATTAGATAATGTAGAGAATGTGGGATAAGAAATTTTGAATGACAACAGGGAATCATAACCTATCCTTGAATTATCTCTTGAAGTTGAGGAAACATCACAACAATCAGTACGTAGATAAACAAGGTCCAAGAAATTTCCAATAAAATATGATGAGTTTGTCACAGATGTTACTTCAAAATTAGGTAACAGTTTCGAGAGTTCTTTTGATTGTGCATTAAATTTTTCTATTGTTGATGAACCTTCTTCCTTTCCATAAGCAGTAACTAATGATACATGGAAAAGTGAAATGTGTAGAGAGTATGATGCTCTCATAAAAAATGGAACTTGGAGGTTGGTGGACCCTCCATTTAGAATCAAGCCTATTGGCTATAAGTGGGTATATAAGAAGAAATATAAAGTGGATGGATCTCTTTATAAACATAAAGCAAGACTTGTAGAAAAAGGATATCCTCATAAATAAGGTGTTGACTACATAGAAAGTTTTTGTTCTACTGCAAAATGGGGCACTATTCGAACTTTTTTTATTTGGAAGCTGAGAAAGGATGAAACATTCAAAATATGGATGTTAAGACTGCATTCTTGAATGGAGACTTGAACTAAGATGTATATATGAATCATCCTAAAGGTTTTACTATCAAAGTTCAAGAGCATAAGGTGTGTAAATTGGTAAAATCTTTATATGGCTTGAAGCAAGCACCACATGCTTCGTATGAAAAATTAACTGAGCATCTTCTGAAATTAAACTACAAAGATTTCAATATAGATGATGAACTCGATTTGTTAAGGTTGGTAAATTAGTTGTATACGTAGTAGTATATGTTGATGATCTACTAATCACACGAAACAATGATGATTATATAGAATCCATTAAGAAAGATATAGAAAAGGTTGTTGATATGACTGATTTGGGCTTGCTTCATTATTATTTAGGAATTGAAGTAGATCAACAACCAAAATACATTTTTATTTCTCAGAAAAAATATATTGGAGAGATATTGAGCAAATTTGGCATGGAGGATTGTATTTTTGTTTCCACTCCGATGGAGTAGAATCTAACACTTACTTCAAATGAAGGCAACACATTTGAAGATCCAACAAAGTACAAGAATCTTGTTGGAAGTTTAATTTATCTTACTACTACTCATCTTGAAATAACCTTTGTTGTAGGAATATTCTAAAGTTTTAGACTTCCATATGATTAGTTATTTAGATTATGTTATTGACGGAGATAAAGAGCATGGAGTGTCTACTTCAGGTTATTTGATGTCTCTTGGAGAAAAAACTATCACTTGGATATCACAAAATCAAATTATACTTGATTCTACAATTGAAGCTGAATATGTTGCAGCAGATCAAGCCACAAAAAAAATCATTTGGCTTTGGATAATACTTGAATATTTGCAGGAGAAACAAATGACTTCAACACCTCTAGTTGGTGATAACACTTATGCAATTCAATTGACCAAGAATCCCAAATTTCATGATCAAACCAAGCATATCAACACCAAATATCATTTAATTCGACATCATGTTGAGATCCAAACCATTCACCTCAATCATTGTTCCACTTTAGAGAAAATTTTGGACATCTTTACTAAATATTTGGGTTAAGATGCACGATCTGCTCGTGCAACAAGGCATGGTGAAGCTTCTTTTGGCAAAAGAAAAGCAACCTACAACCATAACAGATGATGACTGGGATGAGATGGATGTGAGAGAACTAAGTGCCATACTCCTGTGTTTGGTCGACAATGTTCTATTCAATATTGTCTTGGAGAAGACAACAATCGGTTTGTGGACGAAGTTGGAAAGTCTATATATGATGAAATCCTTGACGAGCATAATCTACTTGAAGAGACAGTTGTACAGTTTGCAGATGAAAGAAGGTACAAATGTTCCTGACCATTTAAATCCTTTCAATACCCTTATAGTTCAATTGACTAGTATGGAAGTTAAATTTGAAGATTAATATAAGACTATTACACTATTGTGTTTGTTGCCTGAATATTGGGATAATCTAGTCATCTCTATTAGCTTTAGCTCAACAAAAATTTTAGATTATGACTCTATTGTGGGAGCTTTGTTGGTTGAGGAGATGAGGAGAAAATCTAGTAAAGAAACCTCAACTTCAGAGGCGATGTTGATCAAAGGTCGAACCATAGAGAAGAATGAGAGAAGTTCTTTATGATCTAAGTCAAGACAAAGAAAGGGTAAAGAAAAATGATGGTACTGTGGGAAAACAGGACATCTCAAGAAAGATTGCTCGAAGAGAAAGGAATCTGAGGAAAACTTTATGAAGGAAGCAAATTTGGCTGTAACAAATTCAGGTATAATTGATAAGTTTTATCCATTTCTAGTCATTTACAATATTAAGAAGAATGGAAGTTAGATTTAGGTGCCTCCCACCACATGTGCTCACATAGAAAATGGTCCATTTCTTACCAATCTGTCGATGAGGGTGTAGTGTTTATGGGAAATGGTATTCGATGCAAAACTCTTGAGGTTGGCAGTATTAAAATCAGGATGTTTGATGGTATTGTTAGGGAATTAACAGATGTTAGATATGTACCTGAGCTTAAATCAAATTTGATTTCATTAGGAGTGTTGGATTCTTGTGGATATAAGTATACAGGTCAAGGTGGAGCTCTCACAGTGTCGAAAGGGAATTTAGTAGTGATGAAGGCAACAAAGGTTGATAACCTTTATAAACTAGAAGGCAGTATTGAAGTACCATCTGAAGTGACACATGTATCTTCTTGTTTATGGAAGAACCATCAAGGTCATAATATCAAGAAAGAATTGCAACAACTGGTAAATGGTAAATCATTTCCCGACTTAAAATCTTTGTTTCTGAATTCCTATTTGTTTTATATCTCTGCAAGTTATGATGATGGTATAAAGGGATGTTGTGTGTGGGATCCTACTTCTCACGAGGTCATCATTGAAAGAGATATAGTATGTATGGAACAACCAAAACGGTTGATTCAATATCGCAACGGTAAATTTTTTTGCATGCTAGGTAATTCATTGTATGGCCTATTGGTACCCTGACAAATATACAAGATGTTTGAATCCTTCATAGTGAGTTAGAATTTTTCAAAGGGTAGGAATGACTATATGGTTTATAGTACATTCACAGTCTTGATGTTCTTTTCTAATAATATGCTCGATGCAAGCCAAAGCATGGATAAAATCAATAAGAAAATGACTGAGGTGGGCAGGACAATTCCGATGAGGGACCAAGGAGCATCAAAACAAATTAATGGAATAGAAGTACACAGAGATGGTAATGGTAAGTTGTGTTTGGAGTTCAATATGAACATTATAAAACCAGTTTTTATCCCTCTTGCTTTCCATTATAAGTTTTCTTCAAGTATAAGGTCTGTCTATAAAGAAGAAAAGGTTATGTCTCATGTAAGTTCAGTAGAAGGTCTGTTGTATGCGATGAAATGGTTAAGACCAGATGTTTCACATGCTAATGATGTTGTCAGATACGTGAGAGATTGAGGTGCTGCAGTGAAATGGGTGCTTCAGCGTTTGAGAAGCACAAATGTCACCTATAATGGTTACACTAAGATGGTATCTCATAAATGTAATGTATATTTTATAGGTGTTTTGGACAGGAGGATACTAAATATGTCTCACAATACAGTTGTGGAAGACATGTTGGAGGTGGAGTGATCCCCGAGGAAATCCAAACTCGTACGAGTCACACAGGCAATATCACGAAACTAGTTTTATTAGAGAAGTTGTAGTGGTGCTTGGCTTGTCTTGGTTTTTAGAAAAGGTGATGAACAAAAGGAAGGAGCAAGGTATCAGGTTAATTGTTGTCAAGGTAAAGATTGTTGGGATTTGGTGACAATGAATTCCTCCAAGGATGGATCTCAATCCTATTATTCTGCGTTGGTTACAACTAAATAGGCCATGTTAGAATATGGATAGGGATTGCATTTAATATTCAATTTTGTATCAATGTTTAAATTGATCTAGTTGCCCAAGTTGGGAACAAATTCAACAAAACCATTAGTTTGCAGTCTAGACAAAACACACAAAAAGTACTCACAACAGCGATCACTTTCACACACAGGAAACGATACTCTCAACTTACTCGGCTAGGGAAATAACCCAGAACCCTTAGCTCTCATACCAACTTAGAAAATACAATTGCACACAAAACTTGTTTTCCATTAAGTATATGGACAATATAAATATATTTACATTCTTGTTGTGAGATCCAACTAAAGTTGGATATAGTAGTTGAGAGGATCTCTCAACCACCACAAAAGATTTCAAACCAATCACTAAGTGGTTGAGAGAATCTCTCAACAACCACAACAAACCACAAAAGACTCCAAACCAATCACTAATGTAAGCATTACTTCCAACAGTATAGACTTGTTCCAGCACCCTAGCAACCAATATTTAGCTTCCATCTGGACTCGGACCAAGCAAGCAGTCTACCAACAGTATAAGGATATAGAGCCCACTTTTCTGGAGAAAACTTTGTTGAGGGATTAAAGTCAAATTCATATTACTAGTTATTATCTTAGTATGAATGTCTGCATCGATGTAGCCAATTAACAAGTGTTGACACAAAGCAGTGTCGTTAAGATTATTTTGGATGTTTGCTGTAATTATTATAACAGAACGGGTGATCTGAGGATCTGTCGTGGGGATGTCAAGGTACATCTATACATATAGTAATACTATTTGCTGGATTTGAATTGGACAAGTTGTCTTTTTAACTTGAGATTCAACAATATTATAAAAATTTGGCAACCCCATTCGTCAAAAAGAGACGGCTTCCAATCGTCCTCACAACAGAGGTTGTTTTCGAGAGTTGCGTGTGGAAATACTCTTAGAAACATTAATTTATATGAAATTCATCTTCACAATGTACATTTGACGATAAACACAATTTTTATCATACGCATGAGCACTTCGCATGTTCATCACTGCTCCATCGGCTTTCATTATCTTTATCCATTCATGACATTGGCGGCGGTCGATTCCTCCTCGGAGCATGAGCACGTTACCCATTCTATATATATGTGCATATATGTAGTGATGTTAAAGTGTCGTAAAAGATAATATGATTTGAACGCCATGGATTTTCTGAAAGATGTTTATAAATGTCCAAGCTCGTTGTGGGGTTCAGCTATGGTATCCAGACTTGGCGTCCATGGCGACCAGGCCCACTGACGAGTGGCACTTTGAATTAAGAGAATAACGACTACATTTTTTTGTCATACGCATGAGTACTCCGCATGTTCATCACTATTCCATCGGCTTTCATTATCTTTATCCATTGATGACTTTCATTATCTTTATCCATTGATGACATTAACGGCGGTCGATTCCTTCTCACAGCATTAGCACGTTACCCATTCTATATATGTGTGCGCGCGTGCGTGCACATATGTCTTTAGTGATATATATAGAGAAGTTATAGCCTGGTAAAAGATAATGACTTTAACTCCATGGCTGCTATACGGAACATATAGAGAGCGAGCATGAAACGTAAGCATGCTCGCACTTTGGTTGTTGTTGTTGGAGTTTATGAATTCCTGTACGTGAGCAAGCCCGCATGTCTGTGAACGTGGAAAATTGATACAGGGTGAATCTTTTCTTCGAGCCCGCCCTTGCCGTTACGATGAAATTACAAATTAGATTTTGGTGACGTGGCATGCTGAATCTTTTCATGGAGTTCTTTTTCACATTAGATAATTTAGGGTTTGGTAACGTGGAGTTCTCCTCTTAGTAGACACTACCAAATATTGACACCATCTCAACGCTTTAAGTAATGTGATTGGAGACTTGACCCTGAACGAGTGATAACCGTATCAACAACGCTCGACTTTAACCGAACAAACAAATATTCTAGCTCGCATATTCACTTATTAACAACCCTTTTGTGCGCATCAGAAGCACTTTATCAAACATAGTGAAACACAGATATAAAAAGTAGCACTATAAATTGGACCAATTTATAGTGCGAGATAAAATTTGGTACATATATATACCATGAAGATAGAAGCTAGATCCAAGAGGTCAAAGTAGACGTTACGAGAGCTTCTCTAGCTACTCTATGCATACCAAGAGGAGGCCGTGGTTTGGATACATGTCATGGATGTGTTCGTTAGACTTGGTTGTGTTCTTCCTATCATTCATCAAGAGTCTCCAAGCACTTTTATTGGTGCAAATAAGTGCACTTTAATCAACCCCATAGACGTTGAATGCCTTAATCAGCTCTCGAGATCGATTTACTCCATTTTCAACGTTAGTTTGGATTAATTATTTAATTTGGTCTAGTCTAAATTCGTTGGAAAAATTGAAAAAGGTTAAAAACATACAAATTTAAACTAGGTCATTTAATTTTAAATTTAGATTACCATTTAATTTTAAAAAGTTTAGATTACTTCATCTAATTAATCTTTTCATTTAATTTTAAAAAGTATAGAAATTTTTTTTTTTAAGAAATATTTTAATTAATGTGGAAATGACAAAATTAGTAGATAGTTAGAGTATGTTCCAAGTTGTAGTTGAATTTGTTCTCAAGATTAAGAGTAGTTTTCAAATCCATAAATTGAGGAGGTTGTTAGAGGCTCTCCTACATCATATATATATATATAATCATTTTCCATCTTAATGAATTGAGTGTGTGAGCGTAGTCTCACTTGTGTGAGCCCGTGTGCCCTCACTGCTATTGTGTGGTTGATCTCTATTTTAATTGTTAATATATGGTATGAGACCCGAGGAGATTATCCACTGTGTGATAGAGCTTTGTACGTGAGACCCGCTAAGAAGAGTGACCCACATAATTTGTGCATGCGACTTGCTCACTTAAGTCTTCCATGCGACTTGCTCACTTAAGTCTTCCTGGAGAAAAGGAGAAGCTGAAAGGTGAAGTCGTTGCCTATTGGAAGATTACAACTGAGCCAAGGAATCTGACCTGCAACCTACGATTTTGTGCAACCATACATCACAAGGAAAGAATAAAATTGCCCATCGCCCAGACTTATTAAAAAGGAGCAATAGATCTAGGTTGGTGGAGCGTGAGACCAGAGAGAGAGCGATCTCTGAGAGAGAAGCCATATCGACCCTCATTCTTCACGTAAGAGGAGTCACATGCCTCGTGAAGATTGAGCCACAAATATTTTTGGTGAAAGGCGTGGAAAATTTGATTGTGAGCCAATAATAAGAGAAGGGAAGCCAATTTTTTTTTGTGTTGTGTGTGAGACAAGAAGACCACACTTGTGCATTGTGGAAATAGCCCAATCGTGACGCTTCACTTAAAATTATGAGAAAACCACTCAAGTGAGGTTACGCTTACAATCTATTAGTCAATGAAGACAGGTTACATCATAATATAGGAATTGGTTCTACTTAGGCCGTTACAATAAACGCCAAAAGTAGAGTTCAATTACATAACTAACTAGTGCTCCATTATTTCCAAGTCTCCTCATTAATGGAGAATGAATTGACTTCTACGCCTAACATCTCCCTAAACAGCTCAAACTTAATCTTTCCAAGAGGCTTAGTGAAAAATCAGATTATTCGTGCTTGATTGAACTTTGATTATCACATTTGATCATTGTAGGTTCCTTTTGTTCTTCTCCAACATCTTGAAGAAGTATTCTCAACCAAACAACTTCACAAGGTGTTGCACACAAGGCTTTATATTCTTCTTCAGTAAAAGACAAAGATACAATAGGCTTATTTTTACTGCTCCATGAAACAACCTCAGATCCAATGTCAAGCACATATCCAGTGGTTGATCTTCGATCATCCAGATTGCCGACCCAATCTGAATCTGAGTAACCTATCAACTCAACATCATCGATATATTTAATACCATAATCAAGTGTTCCTTTTAGAGACCTGAGTACCGCCTTTGTTGCATTCAAATGGATTTGTTGAGGTTTCGCCATAAACTAACTTAACACACTCACAAAATATGTAATATAGTTGTGGTGAGATAATTCAAACTACCCACCATATGTCTATACATAGTGGCATTCACTTCCTTCAAACCATCATCACAAGAATGTTTCACATTGCATGGGAATAGTAGAAGACTTACACTGATCCATTTTAAATATCTTAAGTACTTCTCTGACATACTTACTCTAACAAAAAAAAAATTGGCCTGCATTTTTCCAAACTTAAGACCTCGGAAGTAGTGTAACTCACCAAGATCTTTCATTTCAAAAACTTGTGACAATTACTCCTTGATTTCATCAATTAATTTCCCTGCATTTCCTGTAATTATTAAATCATAAACATATAAGGAAATCAATACTATATACCCCTGCTTATCAAATTTGGTATACAGATTTGGATCACTTTTACTCCTCATAAAACCCTATTGAAGAAAGAAAGAGTTTATCTTCTCATACCATGACCTAGGTGCATGTTTTTGTCCATACAACGCTTTCTTTAACTTACACACTAAGTTTTCTTGCCCATGTTCCACAAACCCTTGAGCTTGAGTAAGGTAAACCTCCTCCTCTAACTAACCATTCAAAAATGCAGATTTAACATCTAATTGGTGTAGCTTCCAATGGTACTTTGTAGCTAAAGCAATTAACAATCTGATAATATTCAATTTAACTATTGGTGCAAATGTTTCAGCATAATCAATACCTTATGTTTGTAATTACCCCTTTTCCACTAGTCTAGCCTTATATTTGTCTATACTACCATCTAATTTGAACTTAGGTTTGTATATCCATTTGCATCCAGTGGGATTTTTATGTTTAGGCAATTAAGTCAATTCCCAAGTATTGTTTTTCATTATAGATTCATATTCTTCCTCCATTGCATTTTTCCATTCATCATGTTCATTGGCTTCATTAAAACTCATGGGTTCTATGACATTTGAAATGCTACTCAATAGGGAATAGTCTATATACCTCTCAGGGAGCCAAAACTGTCGTGAAGATCTTCTCAACTGATTATCTTCCTCCCAACTTTGTGAAGATATGTCTTCGCCTCTAGGTGAACTGTGACTACATGAAGTGTCCATATCACCGAGTCCTTGTTGTTGTTTCTGCAGTTGTGGCTGCTGCTGTGGTGGTTTTTTTTTGCAATTGTGGTTGTTGTTGTGATGATTGTTGTTGTTGCTACTATTGCTCTTATTGAACTCCATCAAGAATTCTATGCCATTCCTCATGACTGTTGTCGTCATGATTTCTTGCTTCATGCTCATGGAAAAGTACATCTCTACTCGCAAATACTTTGTGAGTAGAAGAATCAAACCAATTGTATTCTTTGAATTCAGAATAATACCCTATGAAAATACATTTAATGGCTTTAGCATCCAATTTCTTCC
>JZKD02S1168188.1:97277-108788 GCA_000966675.3 Picea glauca
TCAAGACACCTTGTTGGACTTCTGTTCTTTAAATAAATTGCGGTATTTATGGCTTCAACCCAAAATGTATTTGAGAGATTCTTACCTTTCATCATGCTGTGTGCACACTCTACTAGAGTTCTATTTTTCCTTTCAACCACTCCATTCTGCTGTGGAGAGTGGGGTACTGTAAACTACTGTACTATTACATGATCTTTGCAATATTTGAAAAAGTCCCCTGATTTATACTCTCCCCCTTGATTTGAATGGAGGATTTTGATGGTTTTTCCTGTCTTCTTTTCCACCATGGTTCTGATTTCCTTAAAGTACTCGAAAACATCACTTTTTCTTCTAAGGAAATAAACCCATGTGTATCTCATGCAATCATCAATAAATAACAAAAAGTAAAATGCACCTCCTAAATACCTAGTCTGCATAAGTCCGCAAACATTAGTATGTGCAAGATCTAACACATCTCTCTTTTTCTTATCAAGATTAGAGGAGAATTCATCTCTGTGCAGCTTTCCTAATGCACACCCTTCACAATAAACATTTTCATTCTTCAATGTGGGAAGTCCTTCAACCATATTCTGTTTCTGTATAACAATAAATCAGGAAGATTGATGTGGCCATACCTTTGATCCCAATGAATCTTTGTTGGCATAGTTGCAGAAGCTAGTGCATGATGTTCTTCGCTGGTAACATCAATCTTGTATAGTCCTCCTGCTCTGACTCTTGTTGCAACAGTTCTGTATTGGTCCAACAGATCCTTAACTATGCAATAATTCTTGAAGAATTCAACCTTCAAGTTCTGATCTGTAATGGTGGACACAGAGATCAAATTTTTCTTTATGTCGAACACATACACAACATTGCGAATGTGACGAATAGTACCATTCGACAATGTTACTAGAATGTCTCTGTATCCCTTGATCTGATGAGCGCGATCATCTCCAAGATATATGTTGGCACCATTCTGTGTTTCTTGAAAATTAGCATACCACTTCTTATTACATGTCATATGTATTGATGCTCTAGAATCCACAAACCAGACATCACTATCATCCATTTCAGTAGATAAAGCAGCATTGGACACAAACAGTCTAAGATCCTGTGAATCAAAATTTGAGGGTTCATCAATATCATCACTAGCAATAAACAATATGAGATCATGATTTGAATATTCTTCTACATAATGACCTGTATGTTTTCTAGTTTTATTCCTAGCCTCATCACTCTTCTTCTTATGACAGTCTTTAATAAGATGTACAGGTCGATCAAAATGAAAAAAACTCTTTGAATCATTCCTGTTAGAGGGCATACCTTGATTCGACCTTGGAGATTTTATTCTCTGCGATGAACTGTCTCTCTACGATGAATTTCCTCCTCCACCTCTTTCTCATGATCTCCCTCTCGCGGATCTCTTATTTGACCACAGTGCCAAATATGAATTCTGAGGCTTCAAATCCGAGCGCTTCTCTTCCTCTTGCAGTAAAACACATGTCAATTATTCAAAAGTAAGAGGTTTGTCCCTTGCTTCGAGACCTGTTATGAACATCTGATAGTCTTCTAGCATACCATTTAAGGTAATTGTAACAAGGGCAGTGTTGGAAACTATTTCTCCTATATTTCCTAGCTTGTCTTTCAACTCTTTAATGCAACCCAAAAATGAACTAACATATTCATTTCCATCTATCTTAATGCCTAGCAATTTAGTTTTCAGGAACATAATACAATTTGTGTTGCTAGTTTCATATAAATCTTTAAGAGTTGTCCACGTTTAAGCAAAAGTTGTAGCTTCTCTAATATGTGGAATTATGCTATCTTTAAGAGACATACACAACAATACCTTGGCCTTGTTTTCATGCTTCTCCCAATCTTGGATCTGTGTTGTTGTCACACCTCTAGCCACATTTGGTTTTGCTTCACCTCCCTTATCAATGGTCCAGACTCCATAGCCTTCCATCAGGGTCTGCATTTTGAATTTCCAGTTAATGAAATTCGAGCCATCTAATTAGTTGGCTTCGTTGAGGTAGGTCTCTTCTAGCAGATTCTCCATATCTACAAGTGTCTTCTCGTCCAACTAGACAATGGATCCTTGGATCACCAAACACACTTCAATCCTTAAAATTAACTCTACATGCCCCTTTTTGAATTCTCCAGAAAATTGACCCTTTCTAGAACACAAATGGACGACGCTTCACACAAACAGACAATGCTCCTCAGAATAAGGAAGGGGAGTGCTAGTGCTTTTGTACAATGGAGATGGGGGCACTGGTCAAAGTTGACAGCGCTCTCTACATGTGGAAGGGGGAGCATCGGCTCCCTAACGATCTAGAAGACATTCAACGGGAGCACTGGTCATCCGAAAAATTCAATTTCGCAAGTGTGAGAGCATCGATGCTCCTCTAACACTGCATAGGGGGCGCTAATGATTTTTCTAAATCAATTCGAGATCTTTCTCATATAAAATCAATAATGTTTCTGAGTGTGTTGGTGAATGGATTAACAGTAATATAAATTCAATTGAAGATGAAGGAGTTGAAATCAATTGGAATCAATCCAGTTTGAGCAAGAAGAAACATCCAAAATTTATTATCTCGAGTAAGAAAAAGAAGAAAAGGCTTAAGACATCTTCTAGAGAGAAGAAGCACAGAGTAAAGATGAAGGTATTGTTGAAAATGACTGGTAGAGTGAAGATGAAATATGGATCCTTTAGCAAAAAGGTCAAGATGAAACCTAAGTTACTCGGTCAATATCAAATTTTGAGTTATGTTTTGAAATCCAATCTTGTATTGTAAACCCGAGTTGAGACTTAGAACAACACGTGTGTTATGTAGAGAATTCATTTCTCCATTAAAGGGGAGTGTTGGAAAAATAATATCGAAATGACAGAAATATTAGATGGTTAGAGTTTGTTCCATGTTGTTGTAGTTGGATTTGTTTTATATCTCACCAGTAGTTTTCAGATCCACAAATTCGGGAGGTTGTTAGAGGCTCTCCTACACTATATATATGTAATCATTTTTCAGCTTAATGAATTGAGTGTGTGATCATAGTCTCACTTGTGTGAGCCCTTCTGGCCTCACTATTATTGTTTGGTTGATATCTATTTTAATTGTTAATAGTTCCAAATATTTTAATTCTAAAAATGTTATAATAGAACAATGTTTTTTAATTAGAAAATTTGAATAGGTAGAAGTATTAGTAAAGGTTTTTTCATTTCATTGCATTACATAGTAATGTATATCAATGCTCCTCAAGTTAAGGTCCACCAATATATTTTTTCTTCGTGTTCTAAATCTATTTAGTGTCAATCAAAGCGAGAAGGAAATAACAAAGTTATTATTGTAATTTGAGCAGCAATTTTCTGATAATGATAGACGCACCAATCATCTAATTAACACAAAGTACGTTGATGTTTATATAAATGAAATGTGCATTGGTGTTTGGATTAATCGAAATTACATCGTTATGTAAAAATGCTTAAAAAACACTCACGTGTTTGATTGTACATACAATTTTTTCCTTTTTTAATTTCAATTACTTATTAAAATATTAAATATTCATTACAAATGTTAATAAAATAAATTGAATACTCATGACATAAATGCGTTGTATCGTTTAAATAAATCAGTTGATTATACGTGATTATACATTGAAATATAATAATGTAAATTGATATAACTTTGTGATAGAATAATAATAAAGGATAATATATTGATCAAAATGTAATTGTTACATGTTTAGGAACTCTTCTTCATATAAAATGGGACAATATATAAGTCTACAATAAACAAAAATGTGTATGTTTTATAGACATATACGTTACAATATGGTTGGCAGTTTCTTAAACCTTTGGCTTTTTGTATGCCTAGAAATTCTTGAAAATTTACTTGTTTAAATGTAGAAGCCTATGAGGAGCTTCTTGAGACTTGTGTATTCATTTCTCTACTTGGTTGAGCAATAACGGATATCAATTCCCCCTATTCATCTCTAATGTGTAATGTTTTATATCTCTATTTTCTTTGTTCATTAATCATGGTGTTTACAAGATAATCCCAACAAGTGGTATTAGAGTCAGGGTCGAGTGGGGGTGTATGAGAGCCAAGGGAAGATGGTATGCAACAAGTAGAGTGAGAAGGGGGCCGAGAAGAGCCACGTGAGGACGAGGTTGTGGTGGTTGGGTGAGGAAAGTCGAACTGTGAAGACCATGAGGGGTCGATCGGTGAACATGAAGGTGTGAAAGAGAAGATGAAGCATCTTTTGAATGATTTAGATAATGTTCTCTTCAATAAACCATGATCATCGACACCTAATGTACACTTTGCAGATGCTCGCCAATTTTCTTCTATATTTTGGTTTTGGGTTTTGTTATCAGGAAAACATCCATAAAATAATCTTATGATAGATGTGTCACCATTATAGAATCTTTTACTCACCTATCTAGTGTCATCTCGTGTTTCCACTCAAGATTGCGGTAATGGTTGAAGATATGAGTGCCTTCTATCAACAAAATAACATTCGTGAAGTAGAATTTCATTGTTTCTAAGACTATAATGTAACCTATGAGGAGAATTATTGTGGCCCAGATGAAATCCAAGGTTCTAAGCCCGGTGATGGATTTCTACAGAACAGAAAGCATGAGGGAAAACATTGTAATTTTCTTCATAGGAGTTGTATCCTTAGGAAACATTATCATGTCCAAACCATGCACCCATGGCCTTTTGGTTTGATTTAACTTATCATAATCCCCATGCAAAATAAAACCCAGGAGGGGTTTTCATTATAATGATGGTTATTTTGCAAGGGATCTTTCAGAGAGGGGGGCTGAGCTCTGCACCATTTGAGTATTTTTTGGGGGTGCAGAAGGAATACAACAAATGGGTAGTCACTACCACTAAACACATTCGATGAGTAGGATCACGTGAGATTGTTGTTCATCGACCCGTGGTTTTCAATTATGGATCCAGGGAGATCAAAGGGCAAAGAGGGTGAGGATCAACATTCTTCTACGAGGGGAGAGGGTAGCATAAGTTAAAAAAATAAATTGAGTCAATGGTCTAGGAAGCGCTTGGAAACATGTGTTGGATGAAGGGGCTATAATGACTCAAGGACAACAATTTTTTAGTGTAACGTAGTGAAAGGTCAGGATATTGGGGTTGGAGTTTCCAATGGATTTGGAGGCACTAAAAAAGAACTCCATAGTGTGGGGTTGGGATATCACTTATGGTTTCGTTGTTTGGAGGGTGAGGTGAAGCAGCTTGACAAGTCGATGATGCCATGCAATAGAAGAAGTGGTGGGAAGGTGGAGGCTTTGAATGCAAAGTTTGAGGTGGAGTAAAAAATTTAATTATATGTAAATGGGCATATGACTACAAGACTTGGTTATTCTTGTGTACCCCATGTTTGAAATTTATAGGTAAATTCTAGATGTAGACCTAGTTGATAGGGGGCCATGTAGTATTCTCGGATAACCAGAATTTGAGGGAGGTTTGGCCTAATTTGGTCATGGGAAACACCATGTCAAGTTTAAAGGTAGGGAAATTTAAATCAAGAGTCGTGGTTTCAGGAACATGGTTTTTCTAGCTTGTGGTTTTATAGTCAATGGATTGCCCACTTCATTGAAATTATCCTAGAGGTGAGAGGTGAAGGTTGTTGTGATAATTCTTACCCTGCGGACAGGCTAAGCTCCCCTTTGAACCAAGACTCCTATATTTGGTCCAAAGACAGAAGATAAAAAGTGGTTTCTACTTTCCCTGTAGATCTAACTCAATCAATCAAGAAATAGAGAAGAAGAATGGTGTGGCATACCTTTTTGTGATGTTCATCCTCACTACTCCAATCCCTAGGCTTGATCTCCAAGATCCTCAATGTGAATGAAACCCTGCAAAGACTAGAAAAGGAACTCTTCCTAATAATATAGATGATTATAAAAATCAAATCTATCTATGAAGATTGAAACGAGAGTAGACAAAAAAATGTAGAACACATGAACTTGAAGGGAATAGGCCAAGTTGATATTAATTGGAAAGCCAAAGAAAGAACTTGCAAAGCATGATTGATGACAAAATGACTTCTCCAAACTCTCCTTGTCCAACCCTTGCATGAATATTGACATAAAAAAGATAACACTTCCTCCATAATCAAAGCTTTGATACTTGAATTGTTCCCCCCTTCACCTTGGAAATAACTTCAATATATAGACTTGAGAGGCACAACCACCATGATAAAATGAAGGATATGGTTGAGGATATGTCTCTTTAATTTGGGATTATATCCTAGGATAGATCCCATAGGGTAGGATTCGACGATAACAAAACTCATCCCAAGAGAGATGGCCCTTAGGAAAAGGTGGGAGATCCCTTGATTTCCTCTAACAATATTGGCGCCCCCCAAAGTGAGAGGCATAGCGCCATCCTATAAATTGTAAATACCCTAACATGGTAAGGGGGTTCCACCCCATGAAGTGGCAATCCCCCAACATTCCTAGGGGGGCACAACCATTCATAAATGCACAAAAAAGGTTGATTTTCGAAGAAAAAGGCGTGTTTTTTGCCTTGAAATGATTGGTTTCTTCCTCCAATATGAGTTAGGGGTCATGGAAAATGTATTTCATGGTGTCAAGGGGTTACGACACTTGGAAAAGTGAATGTAGGTAAGGTACATATGTCACTTGCAATAATGCATGCAACACTTAACAAGGGGCATATGTCACTTTGCACCACTTGCGACACTTAGGGTGTGAAACTCAAGTGTGACATTTTGATGTGTAATAGATGCCCCCTAAATTTTGAGGTCACAAGAGAAATTGATAGCCTAAGCACTTTAAAAATTCTTTAATGCAATGGTTTTGGAGTAGTAGAACCTAGTAGAAGCTGCAAACAATCATCAGTCAATATACAAATGTGTTCCATTTCTAAGGCAGACATACCTATGCTCAAGATAAGATATGACTAAAAGCATGGCCAATGACCAATACAATGCGGATCCATGAAAATAATGACTATGCATATGGTTTTTATACCCCTAAAATTCCCTACTCATTCATACATAGAATTGACCTTCCTACTTGCATAATTTGCCAAATCAATGTTGAGGAACTCTATTTAAAAAACCATTTTTTTGGAGCATTTACGTGCCCTGTTGCAATACTTCCCATGTACATATGCATGTCTCATGCTAAATAACTAGCGTACATATTCTTTATGCACACTAAACATCTCGCGTATACCTCCAAAAGTTGCAAAAAATAAAAAGTTGTAAGGAATTCGGTGGAATTAATGGGCTATTGGAGGTTTCCCAACCAATTCACGCTCTGTATCCAACCCCCCAACAAAATAACTATAATTTTTTCATATAAAAGGAGGTCTTGGGGTCTCATTCCACAATAAATCATTAGAATGGTGAAACTCTGCCCAAATTCCATTTCCTTCCTTGCCCAATCATTTGCAGCCTTTTGTGAGTTATTGCCTCAACATTCCCTCTCTAGCCCCTTTTATCCCATACAATCCATTCCCTTCCCTTGAGGTGATCGATAGATTGTGAGAAAAGGAATTTAGAAGGTGCACTTGGAACATTTTCAAGAGGAGCCCGTACCAGTTTCACAGAGCGTCGACCTATAAAGGTTGCAATTTTCGATCATTGAGTATTGAATAAAAGAATCTCTTTTCCCTATCCCAAATGATGGTTTTTATGTCTTTTCTTTGATGTATACATAACAATTTATATATAACCCTAATTGATGAATATAAATAGAATTTTTGTAGCCTTGGTTTCCTAGTTGTTGATGCAGGTTAGATTTGGGAGGATACTTGTAGCCTTGGGAGCTACAAAGCTTGAGGAGGTTAGCACTAAACATTCGATAAAAGGTACAATTTCTTACTTACTCTTTCATTTCTTTCTATTTAACTATTTTGGAATGTTTGGGGTAGTGTAGAAATTAGATTGACTTTTAGGGAGTCATTTGATCTGTCTATATTTATAACTCTAGAATAGTTATAGGGGGATTTTCCTGCTAGCAGAATTGGTGAATCCACTAGGGAATCTCTCTACAGTTTTAGAGGGAGGAGTTTTTGGTTTTTAATTGGCTTCTTGATTTCCTTTTGAGTTTCAGTCAAGTTCACTAAGTCTTTTAAGGGTCCCTGGTCACCTGTAAGGTGCCTATCAATTTTTCTTGCCCTGTTAGCCTGCCTAGTCTTTTTATTTTTGAAAAGTCTCAGAGGTGTGTGCGCCTTGTTTTGGGTCAAACCACGTACATACACGCTCTGCAAAATAGACAAGACGCATACATATGCAGGATGTTGATGCAATAGGCCGCGTCTTTGTGTCTTGAAAGTGTTTTTTTTTTAAAAAGAGTTCTATCTCTTTCCTGATAGAAGTTTGGGCTTATCAATAATTTATTAAACTTGTTAGAGTCTCTATCTTTGGCCATATGTTGGGTTAAAGTTTCGGTGAACTTGTTCCTTAGTTTTATTTTGTTTTCCGTAAAGTTTTAGAGAGAAATTTCAAGTTTTAGATCCTCCTTTTGGTTTCTTGGTTGAATCACTACGTTTACACAATTGTCTTAGGTTCTTTATCAATATTGGTTTCAGTTTTCTCTTTGTTCCCATTTCTTTCTTTGAAAAACGAAGAAAAAACAAATTTACTTCAGTTTTTCCTGTTAAAGCGGTTCGAAAAATAAAATAAAAAAATATTTTCTTGAATTCAGTTTGGTAAAGTAATCAAGGTTGTTATTTGCAGAATAAAAAGAGTCTTTGTTTCAAAGTTATTTTTGATTTCCTTAAATACAAGTATTTTTTCTTAGTCAAACGAAAAAACTTTTTAGAAAAATTTTAATTACAAGAGCTTGAAACATTGTTTAGAAAAGTTGAATTTGACAAAGAGTTTTACAAGCTTTGCATTAAGTTTGAAGTATCTTTTTTATTTCAAATTCTTTAAATTTCTCTTCCTTATTCATCTCTTCATAACACTATTAGTTGCATGAGGGCACCCTTTGCGTAAATCAAGCCTTAAAATTAACGCTTAACTTAAAATATATTAGACTTTATGTTTGTAGGGTTCACTGACTAGTTTAAGGTTTTAGGGCCTTGAATTAGGTGTGAAGAGGAAACTCTTCAAGGCCATTTTAAAACAAACATTGGAGTTTGAGATAGGGAGTGTCTTAATTCCAGCATCGTAAGAGTTAGTTAGGACCCCCCTGTAAAAAAGGGGATAAACTCGAGGTTGTGTGAGGAAAAGCAGATGAGATAACCCCTTTGAAGCTGGGAAAAATATTGATCGCATTTTCCTATGAAGCTTCGTAGACCTCGAACCCGTTCGAGATCCTCAGTTTTCTTTTGAACCAATTTTTTTTGGAACCCTTGAAGGATTCAAACTTGCTATCCTACTCATTAGGATATGCCCAACTATCGACTGTAACCTCATGGTGACTGCGGGAGTATATTGCGATACCTAGGGTGGACATCATATCATGCATCATAGAGGACACCCGAAGGGTACTTCCATGTGTGAGTTTCACTTGCACCAATTAGTTTCTCTACTATCAATTGGCGTAACCATCCTTCCTAGTAGTTAGTCAACTGATTGATTTATCTTTAGGAAAATTTTTAGGGTGTGCTTTGTGTTCCATGCTAGTCAAGCCTTACTGTTTCATTTGATCATTTCACAAAGTGGAATATAACCAACTCCATCGGTCGCGAAGGATTTAGGGCATGTCACCAGTTACTTTGGAGCCACCTCTACCACCGTTGAGGAGAAGACTTGATAAATGAGGATCGTTTGAAGCGATCGGGGCACATGAAACTATGCCCAAACCTGCTCCGAGGGGAGACTTTCCGACACTAAAGGAATCCGTCATTTCTTGCCTTGAGAATGAAGGTTTCAGGCCAAAAAATCCTTCAATTACCAACTTGTTGTTGGACACAACTACCACACTTAGAGGGGGGTTGAATGAGTGTGGGGATCTTTTTCCCAAAACTTCCCTCTTACACAAAACTCATTAGTTAGCATTCAACATTTACTCATTACTCATTGCTGTCATTAATAATCAGTTAGATGTGAATACATATCAGCAACATATCTCAACAACATATCATCAAAAAATCATCTCCACAAGGAACACAAGATGTATGTACAATTTTTCTTTTTATTATGGACTTCAATCCGGTGGTTTTTCAGCAACAACTAAATAGAGTACAACTCTATAAGAGAACCATCTCTATATGCAAGACTCAGATACATTCTTAGTACCAACTGAGATGAGGCAACAATCCTCAACAGATATCAATCTGTACCATAAACAAGAGCATCAACCATGCACCAACCTATGCCAAACAACATGTAATCAACTTGTACCATAAACAAGTGCATCCAACCATGTACCAAGCATATACCAATCATGTTTCAACTACTCATCAATAATGAATCATCAATATGTACCAACATCATCAACTATACACCTCATGTATGTGCCAACTCATCAACTACTTGTCTCAACCATGACTAGTTTTGGATTAATCAACAACCCTAACTTGAAATAATCATAACTTTGTACTTGTAATGAATGAATATCTGAAACTAGTACACAATGTTCTTTACTTTTTTATATGCAATTAATCCAGGTGTCACTACTTGTAACCTCTCAAAAAAGGATTTATAGCAAAAATGGCATACCTTGTTGAATTCTGGATTATTCTAGAGAGCGACCTTGTAGAGTGTTCCCAACATGGAATATTTGTTGAATCGATCTAAAAATGTTCCATAGAATAATATATAATTTAATATAACCAACACAATTGGTCTCACTAAATTTGGATTTGTTATGAAGAAGTTATGACGTTTTTACCCGAAACACCTATTTTTGACTAGTTTCAGGACTGGTCACAAACCCTATTTTCCATGGAGTGTAGCTCCCAAAATACAATGAACCACAAGCTTAATTTATAACCACATATACTTGGACATGTTTTCTCACTTGCATAGCAATTTTAGGATCTGAATCATTATAGAAGAAAAGTTATAGCAAAAATAGTGAGATGACCTGTAAATAACATACCTTAGAAAGCACCATTAAAAGAATTTATCCTTCCTTGCATTTCGGCGTTCTTTTCTTCACTTTCCTTAGAATTTCGGCTTAGATATCCTTGGTTACCTCAGTCACCTATAGATATTCAATATGCTCAAGTGTTCCACACAAAAAATGCTCAAGAAGCTCTCACAAGAAGCTCTCCATCAATACTCCAAAATATATTCTCACAAGAAGCTCTCCATTGATCCACAAAAAGGATGATCTACACGAGACCATCGTTATATTATTTATACTTTCATCCTCTAGGTCACTTAACCCATTTTTAGGTCACTTAACCCATTTCTAGGTCACTTTACCTATTTTCCTTATTTTAGGGTTAACCACTTTTCATAAATAGAAAGTTCTCGAATACTTTATCATTTAAATATTCCTTCTTGATTTTGTCACCTTACTTTATCATTTCTTGATTTTGTCACTTCTCTTGATTATTTAAATAATCCACC
>JZKD02S1168188.1:127600-139344 GCA_000966675.3 Picea glauca
TACAGAAAGAATCAAAGCATCTTGTAACACATCACCTATTACATTTGCTTCCTGATTTCTCTCTTGTTGTCCATCTCTTTGTTTCTTTGGAGCTCTGTAGTCTTTCTTCAGATGTTCTTTCTTCCCACAATTCTAGCACTCTATCTTTCCAAGTATGGAGTTGGATCTGCACTTCCTATAATTCCCACGGTTCCCGAAATCCTTTGCTCTATCCTTTTGTCATCCCCTGTTCTCCATGTTCAACGCATTTCTTGATGTCTCACCCGTGCTTTTCCATCGCATTTCCTCACTACGGATAACACCAACAACATCATCAAATTTTAAAGTATTTGAACCAGAGAAAGATTTACTTACAGCCATGACCAAGCCATTCCATCTGTTTGGGAATGAGCACAAGATTAGAAGAGCCCTGACCTCATCATCAAAGTCCACTTTTATAAAACTTAGTTGATTAGTAACCATATTAAAATCATTTAAATGATATGCAACAAACCCACCTTCCAACATCTTCATATTAAATAATATCTTCATTAGAAATACCTTATTGGATGCCGAGGGTTTTTCATGCAATTTGGCCAATGCATCCATCAAACCCTTCATTGTCTTTTCTTTGGAAATATTGAAAGCCACTGACGCTGCTAGGCTCAGTTGTATCGTTCTTAGAGACTTTCTGTCAAGAATCTCCCGTTCTTCATCCTTCGCACCCTCCGACTTCTTTTCTATTCTACCTAATGGTAGGAATAAATCCTTCTGAAATCAATAGTCTTCCATATACATCTTCTATAAATGGTAGTTTTGGTCGTTAAATTCCTCGACCCTAAACTTTCCATCTTCTGACATTGCTACCATTTGAACTAGGAACCGTCTTTTCCCACGAGTTACCTTTCGCTTTGATACCGATTGTTAGAAAAATAGGACCGTGGAGCAATAAAATAAAACAAATGTGGAAACAAAACACAGAAGATACACAATACAATAGAGACGGAGATTTACATGGTTCAACCAGTGTGGGCTACGTCCACCAGAGAAATTGCCAGGTCCTTCCTTTATTATTATCCAACATATGAAGGGATACAACCTACATCAAAACCCGTTGTAACTTCCTCTTCTTTCTCTCATAGTCTCCTACATCAGAATACAACATTTGCCATCATACATAGCCGCAATACATTTCCCTCATAAAAGAGGGTTTCCTTTTAAGGAAAAAAACCCTAACATAATTTCTACTGTTAGATCTGCAACCTTATAATGAATGGTCCAAATTTACAATGAAATTACAATATACTTTTACAAGGCAATTTTTCCTTTGGGGGCTTCGTGCCCGAACCCCCGCTGGGGGCCTGCTTTCCCCCAAACCCCGCAGCTGGGGGGATACCCCCGCCCGAACCCCGCAGAGGTGGTACCCCCCTTCTTCACTCCCCTGTGTGGAAGAGTGTACATACTTCTGGGGTGTAAATACTTCATGGGGTATAAACACGGCTGAAAGTAAAAGACCTCTGAATTAGGAAGATAATCAAGCTCCACAACCAACACTTCGGCATGGACAGGGTCCATTACTAGGCCACATCATTGATCAGCATGGCATACATGTGGATCCAACCACGATCCAAGTCATCCGTGACTGACCATCCCCAACTACACTAACTGAGCTTTGGATCTTCTTGGGCCTTTCCAATTTCTACTGCAGGTTCATGCTGAGATTCTCCCATATTGCATGGGCCCTTAGCCAAATAACCAGGGGTGGTGGTAAGGAAAACTTTGCGTGGGGTCGGTCCCAACAACAAGAATTCGATGATTTTAAGCAGCGCTTGTGGTCAGCCCCAACCCTTTCACTACCATACCTACAAAAACCCTTTGATATCGAGACAGATGCTTCAAACTATGTTGTGGGCATTGTTCTCACTCAGCATGGCCACCCCGTGGCCTATCATAGTGAGACACTATCAAGTGTTTTCCGTAAGTACCCTACTTACGAAAAAGAAATTTAATCCATTGTGAAAGCCTGCCGCCAATGGAGACATTACATTCTTGGGAAGGAGACAGTCATCCACACTAATCATAAGCCACTGTAGTTCATGCAGACACAAGGAAAATTGAAAAATGACCACCATAAAAAATGTTCCACATACTTGCAGTAATTCCACCTCAACATCAAGTATAAAACATGAATCACCAATCGCATCGTTGATTGCCTCATCAGACTGCCTGTCGTGACACTCACCACGGTGCTAAACTCTTACACCCCTGAGACCTCTGAATGACCCCAACTCTATGATACAGACCCGGACTTTGCCATCACCTACCAAATGTTGGGTGCACATGTAGTTGTCAATACTTTCCATCTTAAGGATGGGTTGTTGTGCCGTCTGGTCCATATATGTGTTCCATCAAGCGAGCGAGTGAAGATGATCTGGGAAGCACACTACAGTCGGCTGGAAGGACACTTCAGCATCGAAAAGACAATGTCGATTCTACAGAAACATTTCTACTGGCCAAAACCTCGACATGAATTTAGCAAGTATATCAGGTCCGGCACTGCCTGTGTTATTTCCAAATTGGCCACTAAGAAACAGGGCCTATACACCCCTCTTCCTACTTCTGAAAGGCCATGGGAATCCATCTTAATGGACTACATGTCCAGCCTCCCATCCACCAAGAGGGGAAATGAATGTGCTTTTGTGGTTGTTGATCGCTTTTCTAAGATGGCTATTCTGGTTGTATGCAAGAAGAGCATAACAACAAAGGCCACTACCAAGCTATTTTTTGAACGAGTCTGGGTACATTTTGGAATCCCACAAACCATTGTCTCATATTGGGATAGTTGAATTCTTAGCACATTTTGGTCGAACCTCTAGTCACTGTTGGACACCAAGCTCACCAAATCCACAACCTTCCACCATCGGACAGATGGCCAAACTGAGGTCATAAATTGAATGATTGTGATATCCTTGACATGTATAATTCAAAGAACCCTCACACATGGGATGATATCCTTCCCTATGTATAGAATAGCTACAATCGAGCCCTGTGTAGCTCAACCGACCACATCCCCTTTCAGGTGGAGCCGGGATTCCAACCATTGGGTCCCATTGATGTTGCACTTCCCCTTGTGGTCACCTCGACCGACTCATCTAATGATCCAAATGAAACTAACAAAGCCACCCGATTCATTTATCATATCCATCACATCCTCCAACAGGTTCAATATATCCTACCGAAGTCCAATGATAAGTACAAGCAGTGCCATGATCAACATCGGGTGCCACATAAGTTTCAAGTGGGTGACCAAGTTTGATTTCACTTGTAGAAAGAACGCCTTAAAGGACCCCATTGGAAGCTTCACCCACTTCATTATGGACTTTACACCATCACCAAGGCCATGGGGGGTAATTATTTTGATCTCAACATTCCTCCTTTCCTTGGCCTGAACCCAGTGTTCAACATGGATCTCCTCCATGCTTATTTCCCACCATTATTGGACACCTCAGAAGTAGCAGAGAAACTGACACCAATAGAGATCAACTCCAAATGCATACAATAGGAATCTAGTGATAATATTTTGTACACACAGATCAAGGTTACTGGACAATGAAGGATCCAACCTTATCGAGTCGTCAAAGCAAGGTAGCTCCTGCACCAAGGCAAGTGGCTCACCCGCAGCCAAATTCAGCATAAATTTCCTCATGTGATGGGGGAACTCAAAAAAATGGAGACCATTACTTCCTAATGAGGGAGGATTGATCCAAGTGTATATCGGTGGCCACCCACCTTTTCCAACTAGCTCAAAACAATTTTCTTGCAATTTTGGTAATTTACTATTTTTAGCAGTTTTTCACTTCTGGAGTTGTTTTGAGGCCCTAAACTATGTTTTTTGGTAAAATGGGGAGCATTATGTTACTTCTTTATATATTTCCCCCAAAATTAATCTCCTCGATGATACCTTTCCAACGGGCTATCATACGCCTAAAACAGAGATCGTATGCAAAAGTTACGACCCCAAGAAGTTGATGTACTAACTTACCCAAATGGGGCCCACATGAATTTTGGCGCTTCATCTCCTAGGGTTAGGGTTTTGGATGTCTAGGGTTTTTGGAATTCCTGTTTATTGTAAAAAGGCCTTCAAAGCCTCATTGTGATCATCTTCTTGCGAATGAGCACAACCATCACATCTCTTCTTAGAGATAAGCCACCACCATTACAACAAGCTTGTTTCTGTAGCATTTTACAGTTTCAGCTTATTTCCTTTTTGAATAGAAAACTAGTTTTATTGTATCTTTATTATTTTGTGTTAAACACCTGTTAATAATCTGTAGTCATTTAGTTATTCTCATAAAATCCATATTACCCACATAAACAATGCTGCAAGGTAGTATCTCATACTACAAAATTTAACTTCTTCACAATCTATTCAAAAGGTGAACAGAAGGATACTGCAACCACTACGGCCTCGACCCAAGCACCTTCTATCCAATAGAAGAAGGTCGAAAAAATTGTAGAAAAGTGTAAATATTCCTTTTTCACATAGGCATCTCATGTATCCAGACTTGTTAAAAAGATCCAACCCTTCTAGTGATAGGTTCGTGACAACCTTCACCAAGCTAAGCAGTGCCACTTCTCCAAAAAGGCAAGAAACTCATCAAGATGCATATTCAAAAAACGCTTTTCCCTCTCCCCCGGGCACTCAAAACAATGGATACCATTTATTCCTAATGAGGGAGGATTGATCCAAGTGGATATCGGTGTCTATCCATCTTTTCCAACTGGCTCAAAATAGTTTTCTGGCAATTTTGATAATTTACTATTTTTAGAAGTTTTTAACTTCCGTGGCCATTTTGAGGGACTAAATGAAAGTTTTTTGGGATTGATATTATCAATGATAGATGACGGATATTATTGATCCCCCTAAAAAAATCTCCTCGATGATACCTTTCCAACGAGCTATTGTGCGCCCCAAAAAGAGATCGTATGCCAAAGTTACGCACTTGGGAAGTTGATACACCAAACTACCCAAAACAGGGTCCACAAAACTGTTGGCTTTTCATATTTCGGGATTAGGGTTTTGGATTTTCTTTATGATAAAAATGCCTTTGGAGCCTCATTGTAAAATCATCTTCTCATGGATGTGAGTAGCTGTGACACCTCTTCTCAAAGATAAGCTGCCACCATTCTAGCGAGTCTTTCACTCTGTACTTTACAATCTTTGTACATTTTCTCTCATTAATAGAAAATTGTGTATTACTATATATCTTTTTTATGTTTGCATATCTAAGACATTTTTGTTATAATATTGGATATCTGAGTTATCTCTATATATTTATTTATTAGATCTCCACTCTCATTTCTTGCCGAAAATAATCTGGATCAGACGTTCACTCCTCTGCTCCGACCTCCTGATTATAACAAACATTTCTTGTTGTATTTGGTTGTTGCGGAGTCAACCATTAGCATGGTATTGGTCCAGGAGGATGACTCGTTCATACTCATCTATTTTCATACTCACAAGCTTTAGTTCAAATAACTCCATTTTTTTTCATAGTACCTCTTGGTTAATTATTTCTTTTTAAAATACCTTTTGAGCTCTCTCCAAGTAACCTTCTTCTCATCAATGTATTTCACTTTCACAAACTGATCCCACCACATTGATTATTTTTATTTTTGTTGATAGATGGAAATTCCCCCTTCTACTTGTGCAGAATAATTATGAAACTGGAAATACTTCATCATACCTAGTAGCCAGGTATCTGCACCTTCATCCTTCTTGTGATCACTATCAAAGGTAGAGGATTGATCTTATTCATTTCTCCCTGTAGCTCGTCCACCCCAGTCCTTCTCTTATTCTTTCTCAAAGGATATGGAATTGAGATACTGTGCACTTTCCTGAATGGATTCTTTTACGAGTGAGTTTGATGCCGACCAATACTTATTTCTTCTCTTGTTTTCTCATCATCAAACCTGCGACTTCTTGACCTACTGGAATTTGTCTCCTTATCTGTTTTATTTTCTATTATGTCCAAGCTTTGCAACAACTTGGCATTGAAGTCATCTTGCTTCTCCTTGGCTTTCATAAGCATTTCATTATCAGCTTTATAGATGTGGACATCTTTTTGCAATCCCTTTATGGATTATACCAAGTTTATACCCTCCTCCTTGGATTGAATTCATCATCAGGGTTGTAAGTCCTCTATGCATATTCCATGCTTTTGATATTATGCATTGATTGTTTCCTACTCTAATCGATGATAATTTTGAAAAATGTGCAGGAAAAAAGATGTGTTAGATGGATTCATGAGAAAAATTCATGAAAAATATGCACCATCATGTTAGAATCCTTTCTTCCAAAGCCCATGCACACATTGGTATTCAACACACACCAATGCATGATGTCAAAATTTAACATGCACACTGTGTATCAGTATTGCACATGCACCAAAAAATTATTCTACGAAGCCCCAAAAGTTTAGTGCACACACTTGTGCACCATCGTTTATTTTGCATTTCCAAGTGCCACAATCGGTAATGTGTAGAATTTAGTGTGCACAATTGCATTATTATTTTATGCGCACCATGGCCACGCTGTAATTCCAAATTAAACCACTTACTAGTTTGAATTTTTCCTTAAGTAGGACTGAACCCATGTAGGATCAATGTTGAAAATGAAGCTCTGATGCTTCTTATTGGTATATGTACCATACAATTCCATCGGTAAAACTATATCTCTAATACTATACTATAAGATACCCATCCACCTTGACTGGACCATGTCACACAATCTCAACTTTTGACGCTCTGAGACCATACTATAAATCCCCTATTACCAAACTACTATGATTCCAATTTGTAACATCGTCCAACTTACTACTGGACAATGCCACTTCCAAAATTCAATGCGATGATTCTACTTGATAACATAGGCTTGCGCAAAATACTTTAAGGAACATGCTTCACCCCAAGTTGGGTCATGCCACATAACTTTCTCCTTTTAGAAAAACTTAAAACAATGAAAGTGACTCAAAACAAGTCCGCACACAAGCATATTGGGAACACAACACTTCTGTGTGTGTAAACCATACTGAACATATGCTCACTACTATGTGTGCAATAATTCTGGTGTCACACACCAATTTTGATTTTTCTTGTGTGCGGGGTCTACTTCCCGATGCACACAAAAGGATCTATCCTCTTATGCACACATATTATTTCCATTCATACAGGGCCATTCAAACCTCACCTCTAAGATTCATGACCATTATCATAAGGTTAACTTAATAGGAAAGAATATCAACATTTTCCATACCAATGCACGACCACAATTATGAACATCAACACCATAGTTACATGTGAAAGCAACATTTAACAGAATAACAACAATTACTTATATGCAACATCATACAATAATTAAACCCATATTAAACATAAATAATTAACCACGCAATAAATAATACAAGCACATAAAGAAACTTATATTTTATGAAAAGTCACCAACTACATGTAGAACTCAGACGTTCCTCCCAAACATAGACTATGTTTCTTATATACTTTCAGCAACAATTCACCCTCGTGCTGGGGCTTAACTCCACCAGGGAAAAAGGGTTCTTATTTTCAGACTAAGTTATGATACTCAATAGAATTTCTCAGTCCAAGGTGCCACAACTACAAGTAGTCTACAATATCTTATTCCACATGCACCTGTTACACCCAAGGAAGTGTGCCCCTTCTCTTCTCAACAACCCCTCGACCACCCCACTTCCCTTCTAGGGTTGCAAAAAAAAGATGGACAAGAAGTCTCATATCCCTCTAACTGATACCTATTGGAGAAATTTCTATTTTCGACACACTAGTTCAGTGGGAGTTAACTGACTAGTTCTATTTTAGACTTTCTATTTTTACCATCACTATTATGCATGCATGCATTCCTAAGGAAATCTAACTGCTTGATTGCTTTTTTTAATTATGGAATGTTTTTTCCTATATATGAGTGTATTCCACTCATTCATTGTATCATATTGATCATGATCTATGTATCAATCATCCACTCATTGGAGAAGTGTGAATATATTTTCTCATTCTTCCATATTGAATCTCTCTTCCTTTTCTTGATAAGTTTTTTTTGTACTTTCTTTAGCTAGATATCCTATGCAAGTTTTCATGAAAACCTGACATGGTATCAGAGTTATGTTGCTTGGAGCAAGCCAAACAAGCCAAAGAATAACGAAAATCAGGGTTTCAGTGGGCTAAATTTGTGGTCGTACCTTTCAACAATTATTCCTCCCAAAATATTACGTTTTTGAGGAAACGACCCAAGTGGAAATTAAATCGATCCATTTTGGAAGTGGTTTTTCAACTGTTTGGCGATATTATTCATCGTTTGCTTAGAAATTAAGCCACAATATATCCTCCTAAAATTGATACGAATATGTAGTTGTACCTTTATATAGTGATTGCTCCCAATAATATTACATTTTTGAGGAAACGACCCACGTGAGAAGTAAATCAACCCATTTGCAAGTGGGTTTCAACCGTTTGGTGAGATTCCTCACCGTTTTCTCAGAAAGTAAGTAGCAAGATCATCTCCTGAAACTAATATGAATTTTCACTTAAAGTTCCCTTTCTGCTGTGATTTCTTAATTTTTCACTTGCAGATTCAGAGTAAATTTTTAGTGGTTCTTAGAAATAGTGGCAGAGATGGATAGGAAAACTATTATACAATCAAACTTGGTGGTAAACCTCACACCATACAATTATTTTGATTGGAATCCCAAGGCATAATTCCAACTCAGAAGGAAAGGACTGTATAATTTGATGATGGCGACCAAAAAAAAACCTACATCAACGATTGAGAAGATGAGATGGGAGAACCGTAAGGATGAGGCCACATGACTACTTCTTGATTTAATCTCCACTAATTTATGGTTTCATGTTGCTGCATGAAAGACTCCAAAGGAGATCTGGACCACCTTGGAAGGACTCTTTGGAAAGAAGGATGAGATGCGAGGTCATATGCTTGAGGTAGAGTTGAATACCTTAGACCCTAAAAGTTTTGATAATATACAAGATATTTTTACTAAATTTAAATCTTTTCTATTGATCTTGGGTGAATTTGGTATTCATAAGTCTACACAAGAGAAATAACTTATTCTAACAATATTGAAAAAGATAGGACCAGAATACACTGTATATGTCTCCAATTTTTATTCTGGCAGATGTCTTTTTGGAACAAATTGGAAAATGCCTACGTTGGCTCAGTTCATTGAGTCTCTTACACAAGAGAAGACAAAAATCATACAAGTGGGACTCATGAAAGATCCCAAAGCACATGCACTCACCATCCATAATGGAAAAGGTTCATCCAAACAGAACAGGAAGGAGGGATATTCCAAACCCTTTAATGATTCTTTAGGTTCCAAAGACTCTTCAGATTCCCAGAAGAATAAGAAGGGAAAGCAGTGCACTCATTGTAATAAACCAAATCATGAAGAATATGCATGCATGAAGAAACATACCGATCTTATGTCACAGATACTTCATTAGAAAAACCTTGGAAACTTCATTCTAGAGGGAGTCAATAAGAAGAAGGAAGAAGATCCTGCTCCTAAGAAAGGTAATCATCATGCTTTGGTTGCAATTAATTCCTCATCTGATTCATGGATTATATATTCTGGTGGATCCCATCATATGGTAGCAAAATAGGAAGTTTTCTCTTCTTTGAGTCCATGCTCAAGACCCCCTATTCTCATGGGGTATGACACTCCAGTAGCAGTAGTAGGAGAAGGGAGAGTGGAACTCCACAATGGAAGTTTTGAGAATGTTTTACATGTTCCAAATCTTTCTATGAATCCGTTCTCAGTTTATCAGATCACTCAAAAAAGTAAAAAGGTTGAATTTACATCAGATTCAGTTTCAATAATTGACATGCATGACAATTCCATCATTACAATTGGTGAGGTGGATCACAAGTCAAGGTTGTATAAATTCACTAATTTTTCTGATGATGACTCGTCTATTCTACTTACACATAAGGAGAGTACTTTGCATGCACCTCTAGTGCAACATGCATATACTCTTATTCTTCCATCCGTTTCATACATCAGAGATGATTCGATACACTTAGATTCTATACATGGAAATAAAAAGGTAGTACAGCCAGATAAGAAGCCAGTGTCGAAGCTTCAATAAATTCCCAAGAAGGCACATACCACACTTCAGGAAACAGACAACCTTACAGGGAATCCATTTGATTCGAGGATGACTCAATCTGAGCATGAGGAGACTTCTCATGTACTTTCAGCTTCAGAACATGCGATGCCCATGCATTTCTATATGGTTTAATCTACTAATCCACATAACTACAATAGGGTTGTGGGAAATCCATTATGGAAAGGAGCCATGCAGAAGGAGTATGAATCACTCCTACAGAACCAGACTTGGAATCTGGTTCCATGTCCACTAGAAAGGAATATTTTCAGGTGTAGATGGGTCCACATGATCAAGAGGTACAAGGCCCGACTAGTTTCCAAAGGACTTCATCAGATCCATAAATATTTCTACATCTTCATGAAGACTTTTAGTGAGCACAAGTTTCAGACTTTGCAGAATCGTCTTGCAGTGAAGAACACAATTTTATAGAAGCTATTATTTTCTTCTTTTGATACATTATATTTTGATGGGGGGGTTTGTTCCCACGTGGTTTTCCCTCTTTCCTCACTTTTATTCAGTGTTCATTATTTTCATTATACATGAGTACCTAAAATAGCCTAGTAGTAGAGACTCATTTTTTACTCCATAGTGATGTTCAGGGGGGGTGTTGGAGAAATTTCTATTTTTGACACACTAGTTCAGTGGGAGTTAACTGACTAGTTCTATTTTTACCATCACTATTATGCATGCATGTATGCATTCCTGAGGAAAAATAACTTCTTGATTTCTTTTCTTAATTATGGAATGTTTTTCCCTATATATGAGTGTATCCCACTCATTCATTGTATCATATTGATCATGATATATGTATCAATCATCAGCTCATTGGAGTAGTGTGAATATATTTTCTCATTCTTCCATATTGAATCTCTCTTCCTTTTCTTGATATGTTTTGTTTGTACTTGTTTTAGCTAGATCTCCTGTGCATGTTTCCATGAAACACTGACAATACCCAGAGCACCAAGGAACAATTTCCAGCAAAACTCTCACCTAGAGAGATTACTCACAGGCTTGAAAACCCACCTCTTCGACATTGAATCTCTCACCTAGAGAGATTTCTCATGGGCATGAAAACACACCTCTTCGATATCAAAAAACTGGTTACACTTCTTAAACCCCTTACAGTCTATTCTCTCTGCAGATAAGGAAATATTCATATTTTCCCCCGAGTATGACCCCTTTTGTAGAAGAGAAAATGAAAAATGACCTCTAATGAATGAGTTCTCCTCCCCCTGAAATACATTAAGGATATAAATATATATTTCATGCATTAAACTAGACACTTGTCACATTCAAACGTATCTTGATCCACTTGATGACTTGTTCCCATCACTTGAAACTTAGGATAAATAGTTATCTGGAGCATACCCTTTTTCAAAAATATTAATAAAATGTTCCCTAGGACTTAAGTTCCCCCCCTTTTTCCTTTTATCGGTAGAGTTAGTGCCCCATCTATTTTCATTTGATCTGATTGAACACAATGATGTGATATTATTAATGATTGCGATTACATTTACATGGATAGGTGCACTAGCCTATTTGCATCATGG
>JZKD02S1168188.1:144768-155124 GCA_000966675.3 Picea glauca
GTTTTTCAGGATTATAGAGTTTGGAAAAACACTTAAAAGAGAACTCTCTCAGTTCCTTTTTCGTACAGTAGTCCAACGAGACCGAAAAAGGGTTAAACTATCGCTTGAAAGACGCTCTTTCTGAACTTTTAATGAGTGTGAAAGAAAGCAAGATCACTCGACAATCTTTTCATATTTAGAGAGTCTGAAAAGGGTTTAAAGGAGACTCTGGGGGGGTTCCTTTTTCGTGTGATTGTATCCGTATGGGTCCGAAAAAGTGATAAAAGTTTACCCGGTTACGTTCTCATATTTTCGAGCTCGAGAACGAACTAAGACTATGCTCATAAGTACGACAAGGTGAATAATTCATTAGAACTGCCAAGAATCCTGCGATGCTAGAAGCTACAAACTAGATATTAGTGAAGCCATTTACACCATTAGAGAAACCCAAAATGACCATAGCTTAAAAAAATGAAATTTCATAAATAAGAATTGATTGGGAAACTCATTTACCATTTCATTTGCAAGGATTTGTGGAGTGTTGGAGAATCTCGATTGGAGCAAATCTTGTTTTTCTAGGTGCCAGAGCTATGATCGACCGTTTTGCTCACCGTTCAAACCAGGTAGGTGTTCATCCTTTACTCTTTCAATTGCATTGTTTCAAGCTGATTTTCATGGCATAATTAATTTAAAACACAAAGCCCTAGGTCGTCCATTTTGAACCAAATCGGCCTACTTTTTAAAGTCAATGAAATGGGGGGATTCTTTCACAAAAATGCATTGGGGAAGGGTTGTTAGGATGTCTACACCTTTTCACTTGATTAGACCGACCATTTTAGCAAAAGAAACTCATGGAAACTCCCCCCAAAGGGCCCACGCACCCCCTCAAATCGATTTTCATTTTTACCATGTTTTAATCATTATTTGGTAAATATTAAAAGGTGTGGTGGTTAAAAAGGATGATTGGCTGCTTTTAGATGTCATGGGCATTTGATTTTATGTTTTAAAATGATTTTTGAAAATCGCCGAAATCACAAAAACGTGGGTAATGATGAAAATTTTGATTTTTTGTTTTGTAGGTATATTCGACAATCATGATTGAATGGAAAGAGAGGGAACACGAGATGGATGATCTTGCCGCTCTACGGAGTCCCCGCACATGGGCCACTTTGCGGGCTTGTGTCTTGCTCAAGTTTTTCAAATTGCAAAAAATGAAGAACGAAATCCTACTGCTTGAGCATATGATTGGCCTTTGGGACATTGCGGAACATGGATTCCGTATTGGTACACAACTTCTAACTATTGAGTTGGAGGATGTGTATTTTCTGACCGGCCTCTCGAAAAGAGGGGTCCCCATAGCTTTTACAGGGCAGAGGGCATTACCTGAGCAGGTGGACGTGTACCTGGCACGTCATTGTATTCCGGGAGCACGGTTGGTAGGGGGCAGGATCCCTATCAAGGATATACGAGATCTGCCTCTTCGATCTATATTATTTGCTATCACGAGTGTGACTGGTAGCACTAGTGCTCATTTGGCATCGAGATCACAGGTGGCCTATGGTGTTCAGTGTTTAGAGCCAACATTGTTCAATTGGAGTGCGGCATTCCTTCGGAATGTGAAGGAACAGATCTCGCAATGCAGGAATGGTCAGAAACAGTTCGGTTATGGCTCGTTCTTAGTCTCATTTTTCTTGGAGCGCATCCCTCAGATGCAGCCTCAGATCGCACTGGCAGTACGACCAGTGGACGAGCCTCGGATGGAGAGATGGACTAGTCTGTCCCCAAGACTAGTCTCGGAGTTAGAGTTTCACTTTACCGGTGACTTCTTCGCCTGGTTGAGATGACAATACCTCTGGATAGAGGACTTCCCCTATGCCGACGTAGACTTTCGTGGGAGCATGGACTTGATTTTACCCGTGGGGGAAGATTGGGACGAGTCGGGTAAGAGACTAAGCCATGTTTTGTTTTTTAAGTTTTTGATGTATATGTATTTTTTTGGGTATGTAAGAGAGTTTTAACAGATGTTTTGTTTCCAACATGCAGACAAGGGATCAGTGCGCCCAGTGGATATACCAGTGCCAAGACGTCGTGGCGGCACCCCAGTTGTAGCAGACCCAGCGGTACCGGTGGTGGGCCTCCGGGAGGTCGAGAGGAACCTTCAAGGCCTTACAATGGGTATCCCTCCTCTGCGGAGGGGGGACGTGCCTTTGCATCTGTAGCGACACACTATAGGGGTGCCAGAGAATATCAATTCTCTGTTGAGGCATGTAGTACGTGCAATATTATGTTACTCGCAGCACAATGCGGCGTGGGGAGATTAGATTCTCCTCGTGATCATGTGTTTTGTATACCCTGTCAGGCGATATTGTATGGGAGGATGGACCCAATATTTTTCTCTCTTACAGAATTTTTGATGTAATGTAAACATTTCAGTCACGCCATATATATATATATATATATATATATATATATATACAGTTTTGAGTTTTTATGATGCCAGTGATTTGTACATGATGATGTCTGTGGTGTGTTTTAATTTACATGTAATGTACAATTTTTGCTTTCCTTGAATCTTATCTGTGGGCTAAATATCGATCCATGATATAATTGGCTAACGAATCCGAAACACTATTAATTTCTCTTGGAATATGTCTATATTCAATGTAATCAAACATTCGTTCGAGACGATGAACTTGCAAGTGTAGGCGTAGCAGGATAGGACTACAGATAGCATAGATGTGGTTGAGTTGATAAACCACGAGTTGGGAGTCTAAGTAAATAATGATACGAGAGATACCTAGGGAGGAGGCTTGGGTCAACAATCCAATGACAGCGTGATATTTTGCCATATTGTTGGTTGCTGGTCCTAAACAGATGCCTCCTGAACTCACCACCTCATCAAACTGATAGATAACCCATGCCGCTGAGGCAATGTTCCGGGTATGTCGGTTGGCACCATCCGCGAACCCAAAAAGGATAGGAAAGGTAGATGTCATCTGCGCATGAAAACACAGGCACAGTCATGAGTGGAAATGGTAAAGACTCGAGCACGCGAAAGAAAAGACACACCAAACTAAAATACAATAATGTACAAAGCACAGATGCTAGGTGATCTAGGCATAGTACTTCTTAAGGTAAAGCCCGTTTCGGGGCTCTCCCAGGGAAATTCCATCATGGTCTACTAGTTCATAAGAACCTCTGTGTAAAAAACGCTTCATGATGTAAGGACCATGCCACATAGGTTCTAACTTTCCTGTTCCCAATTTATCGTGTGCTTGGTCATAAAAGAGGACTAATTCCCCTTCTGCAAAGGCTCAAGGTTGGATGGATTTGTCATATTGACTCTTAATTCGTTTCTGATGTGCCTCATTAACGAGAGCAACATCACGACGTGTTTTGTCCATCTTGGATAGGTACAAGAATCGTTCTTCTTCTGCAGAAGTATGGGGCAGAAGTTCTACTTTCAACTAGAGTGATGGAATTTCACACTCGATTGGTAGGATGGCCTCAATGCCATAGACCAACTGGAAAGGAGTGAATCCAGTTGCAGTTTTCACAGACGTGCGAGAGGCCCAGAGAGCGAAAAACAGTTGTAAATGCCACGATGTCTTGTTCTCCCCTACCATGCATTGGATCATGGTTTTTAGGACTTTGTTGATAGCTTCTACTTGCCCGTTCGCTTGAGGGTAGTAAGGGAATGAGTTTTCATGGCGAAAACCCAATTTGACATGTAACTCGCTCATCATCTGGTTTTTGAAGTGTGCACCATGGTCGGTGACAATGGCATGTGGTATGCCAAAACGAGTAATGATGTGGTTGAAGATGAATAGAGCTGCAGTACGACCATCGTTCAGGAAGGTAGGCATAGCCTCAGCCCATTTTGTGAAATAGTCGATGACGACGATGATGTAACCGTGCCCCCCGGCTGAGGTAGGCTTACATTGCATGAAATCGATCCCCCATTTTGAAAAGGGGCCGATGGAAATAATGGGGTGCAACGCAGTGGGGTGGGTACGTGCCTTCTTGTTAAAGATTTGGCAGGGTGGGCATTTTTTGACAGCCTCGATGCAATCTTTGAAGATCGAGGGCCAAAAGTAGCCCGCACGTAGTATTTTTTGGGCTGTGGCCATCCCAAAAAGGTGACCGCCACAAGCGCCAAGGTGACAATCGTTTAAAACGCGTTCAACCTCTTCGTGAATCAGGCATCGCCGGAGAATGGTGTCAATGCCACGGTGATACATAGTGTCGTCGAGGATGAGATAACGGCGAGAGTGGTGACGGATGCGTCGACGTTCTTCGCGAGAGATGTTGGGCTGAAAACGTTGAGTTTGAAGGTAGAGGAGAATGTCTCCGTACCAAGGATCAGAAGTGCTGATGAGGAAGAGAGATTCATCGGGGAGAGAATCTCTAGGTTCAATGTTTTCATCGGCACAAGGGAGAGCACAGATGAGCTCGACAAACACCAGGGATTTTTTATCTTTAGCCTTCGTAAACTCGAGATCTAATTCTTGAAGAATAACGATCCATTTTGAGTATTTGCCCCCAAGTATTTGGCGTGTCAAGACGTGGTACATGGGGTTAGAGTCTGGGATTACCGTGGTGGTGCGTAATAGGATGTAGTGGCGGAATCTTTGGACAGCAATGACGGCTGCCATGGCCAGTTTCTCAACATGCGAATATCTGAGTTCGGGTCCGGATAAACTCTTGCTCAGATAATAAATCATGTGTTCTTCGCCATTAGAGTCCTCTTGGACTAACACCATCGCAATGGTGGAAGTAGAAGCGACCAAGTAAAGGATATAATCCTTTGTATATTCGGGAGGATTTAACAAAGGAGCATGGGTCAAAGCATGCTTGAGAGCGTCGAATGACCATTGGGCAGTGTCATCCCAGATGAAAGGGACGTTCTTTTGCAGTAGCCGCATAAATCCTTTAGTGATCTCGGCGTAATTGCAGATGAAACAACGAAGAAAGTTTTCTTTTCCTTGCAAACTTTAAAGTTGGGTTAAGTTGGTGGGTGGGGGTAAGGCTAGAATGGCCTTGATCTTTAAGGGATCCACCCTGATCCCGTCTTTTGAGATGATGAAACCGAGGAGTCTGCCGGATTCGACAGCAAAAATGCATTTATGTGGGTTCATATGAATACGATAGAAGCGACATCGAAGAAAAATTGCCCACAAGTGACCAATGTGATCGGGTCGGTTGGATGAATGGGCGGGTAAATCATCGAGGTAAGGTTCCGCGATATGTTTGATGTCGTGGAAAGCGTAGGACATGGCCCGATGGAAAGTAGCACCAACATTTTTAAGGCCAAACGGTAGCTTTCGGTAAGCGAAAGTTCCCCAAGGGCAGATAAAGTCCATCTTATGTTGATCAGCAGGTAAGATTTCAATCTGGTTATATCCAGAAAAGCCATCCATGAAAGAGAAGATTACGCTTCCCGCGCAATTATCGATGATCTGATCGATAAAAGGTGTAGGGTAGTTGTCCTTGGGACAAGCTTTGTTGAGGTAACGATAATCTACACAAACACGGATGGTCCCTTGTTTCTTGGTGATCGGAACGAGGTTAGAGACCCATTCCGTCAAAGGGACAGGGTAATGAAGCTAGATTTTAGAAGTTTTTCAACTTCTGCCTTTATAGCTGCCATTTTTTTGGGGTGAACTGGGTGGAGTTTCTGTCGAACCAGTTTTGCGTCAGGGTAGGTTTTGATTTCGTGTATGACGATCGAAGGATCGATCCCTGGCATTTCATCATAACTCCATGTGAAGACATCACAAAATTCCTTGAACAAAGCGGTGTAAGAAACCACTTCGTCGGGCGTGCAATTAGCACCAAGATTAATGTTTTCCACGACACCTTCTTTGACTGAAATGTTAATCGTGATTGTAGTAGAGATGTTTCCCATGTTCCCCTCAGAGAAAGTATCTTGAGTGAGGATAGGGGATTTTGGAGCATCGGTAACATCGGGGGGGAAGACAGATCATATGTCTTGCACTTATTCCAATGGTGGAAGAAAAGAGGATCGATGGTGGTTGTCATCCCAGGGAAGATCGTCAATGTTCAACATTTACATAATAGATTCATCCGAAGGAAAAATCTGGGAAATGTAATCGACGGCGGATGATAGAGAATCTAACCACGAGGGCACCGAATAAGTATCGGGTGCCAGTAAATGTGAAGTGTTTGAAGAGGGAGAGGCAGATTGAATGGCTACATATGCGGCCTCGGCTGGGCTGAGGGGCATGGTGTCACTGAGCCCATCGAATTCCAAAGGAATAGGCACAATCTAAGGATCTGATGATTCCAAGGATTGATAAGGCATAGTCGATATCATGTTAACGGCAACAACGTGGTGTGCAGTAGGTGGAAGTGGTGTAGGGAAAGTGCCCATAAGGCTAGAATCTTTCAATAAGCCAACACCAACGCTTTCATACGTAACCATGTGGTCTCCCAGAAAGGGAATGTTGTTGGTAGCAGGGATGCGAGCGTCGGGTGTGAAAAAATCAAGCTGATCGATGGTAACAATTTTACCTTGATGGGGGAATTGTACACATCGAAACACCAATGAGGCGATGACGGTCATCGCGTAAAACCAACTTCTTCCGAGTAATAGGTTGTAATCGAGGGGAGCATCGACCACCTTGACATCAACGGTAACAGTTTTGCCACCTAATTGGATGGCTAGGGATTGTAGTAATCCATGAGGATGGAAACCTCATCCATCGAAGGCATGTAACATTGTAGGGGATTTATTAAGGGCAGGTGATTTCAAACCTTTCCAACAGGCTAGAGACATGACACAAGTAGAGTCTCCCTCATCCAGGATAGTTCGATGAATTTGTTGATTATGGACAACAACATCGATTTGGAAATCTAGCTGGTGGGAGAGTCGCGGTTGATGGTCATCCAAGTTAAACGTGATGTAGTTTGATGACTCGGGATCGAAAGCGCCAATGGAAGCTAAGAGCATCCTATGTTGATTAGGACAGTGTTGTAGAACTTCCAACTCAGACATGGCACACGGGGCTTGGGCCAAATCTTCTACAATATTGTAGTTTTGGGCAGCCCGTGAATTAGGATTGAAAGTGGATTTTCGGATGGCGCTCTTAGGAGGGCGTAAGATGGAGTCAAAAGAAGGTTTCTCAATCTGAAGTGGCCCATATGGAGGGCTGACAGATGGAGGATTACCAGAGGATGGTAAAGGATCTGGAGAAGAACCATTAGCAGTCTTCGACTTGTCGGGTTTAACTGGCATGTCATATGTCGCAGAATGAGTGGTTAGATTAACCCCGTTGAACATGTAAATGTGTGCGCTTGTCGAGGCTTCATCGTGGGGTTGGTTGGAACTACCCCTCGGCGTGGGGGTTTGTGCAACCAATGATTGTTGCTGCGGAAAAGGCTGAGTGGGCACAGCGGGTTGCGAGTTTCCTTTGAAAAGTTTGGCCACTTCATCACGATGTGGGCAATCTCGAGTGTAGTGATCGTCACCACAAATGAGACATGGGAATTTTAGTTTTCGCTGTGGTTGTTTTCTGGCAGTAGGGGTTTGTGGTTGGGTTTTGGGTTGTTCGTTGTTATTATTCTTCTTTGTTTTGTTTCTCGCTTTCTTCTTGCCCCCAGGTTGTTGTGAAGGGGTTGATTGGACCACATTCACATCAGAGACTTGAGTTTTCCGGGGGGGGTAGAAGAGGGTGCAGTCGGACTGGGAGCAGCCGTTGAGGTAGGCCGCTGAATCGTTCCAGTGGACTAAGTGGTAGATTGAGTCTTGACAGAGCCAATAACTCCATCCGCATGCGAAGCAGTCGATGGTTTGGATGGATCGTTAGTAGCATGGGTGGCGTTCGGTATCAACTCATACAGAGTACTGGATTGTGAATAGACTAAGTCTAGGTACTGAGCTCGAGCGATGGCTTCTTCCTCGGTGACCACGCCGCCCATGGAAATATATCGAGCGATCTGGGGTAATAATGATTTCGTGAACCATTCTGCTAATAATTGGTCGGGGATGACTTCTTTAATTAGCCTTCGTCGTCTTCTCCATTCATGGATATGATTGGAGATGTGGATGGAAGTTGTCTGACGAAGAGAGGTTAATAGTTCAGTACCCATCTCGTATCGGATGGGAAGTTGGAAATGTGTGAGGAAGGACATGGCGAGGGAGTTGAAATCGTGAAAGGATGTGCGTGGTAATTCAATATACCATTTCGCGGTGGAACCCGTAAGTGTTCTTTGGAAAAGACGCAAACGAATCGAGTCGTCCATGAGGGAGTTTGATGAACACCACAAATGGAAGGTCATTACGTGGTTGGTTGGGTCTTCTCCCGATTTTCCGTCGAATTTTGGGATATCAGATGGCAGTTTTGCTGGAATGGCTGGCCAAACCATAGAATGATGAATGGGATCATTCGTTAATCGAGACAAATCTGGAAGGTCCAGGGTGGCTAGAAAGGGTAGTTGTCGGTTAACCTAGAGGGACACCAGTGGGGCCCAATACTAGATTATGTGGATAATTATAACTCATGGGCCCTCTCATGTGAGGTTGGTTTTGACAAAGGTACATAGGATTTGAGACATTTTGAGAAGTGTTTGTGAGCGGAGGATAACCGGATGGGTTTTGTGGATAATTATATGTTGGGTTGGGAATTTGTCCATGAGGGGGTTGCTGCGAAGTCTGAACGTTTTGCCCCGTAGAGGCATGTGGGTTTCCTTGAAAAGGGACGATCCACGGGTTAGGTGCGGAGGGCACATTTTGCCCCGTGGAGGCATGCAGCTTTCCTTGAAAAGGGATGCTCCATGGATTGGGCGCGACAGACACATTTTTTCCTTGTGGTTGATGGTGGACTCCGACTTGAGGTTGCCCCCCAGCATGAGGGTGCCCCCCGAATGGAATTTGTCCTCCGGTGGGAGGATGCCCCCCAGCTTGAGGTAGATTTCTCGGGATTTGAGGGCCAGACGTAAAAGATTCACCAGTATTGCCGATTGGGTTAGGACCACCAAGGACAGTCCCTCCGGGTTGTTGGATAGGTATGGAACTTCCCGGTACCATTTGAGTAGTGGTTTGGGCAGTGGTGATAGAGGATGCGTTCAGTTCCCTAAATCCAAAAGGGAGATTAGGTCTTGGTGTTATCGGTGTGCCAATCAGGGCTTGACTAACTACCGCATTACCGGTAGGGAAGGTCGAAATGTGTGGGGCCATTGTTGAATGGGCCATCTGGAGGGGAATAGTAGGTCTCGGGCCAATGAATGGTACGTTCGGGCCGACGGGGGGTATGTTCAGACCAACAGTTGCTGTGGCTGTAAAAGTGGTAACGCTGGTGAAGTGATTTGGGGGTATCGTGTAAGAGGAAGATGCGTCGTCACCTTCTCCTGTTCCATAAAGATCTTGCACCAAGCGTGGTGGACTCAGAACAATGTCCTCAGTCCAAAAAGGGTCATTGGGTAAAGGGTTCTGAGGAGACCCGGCCGAAATGCTAGCAGGGTTTATGACAACAAACTCTCTAGCGGAATTTAGGTGGAGGATCTGTCGTTCGTATCCCTCCGGAATGCGATAATCTTCCGGGGATTCCGAGACAATTCTAAAATTCTCCAAAGGGATGGGAACTTCTTCCTGGGAAATTGTGGTGTTTTGAACCTCGCTCTGTTGAGGAGATCGTTCCATAGAATGAGTGGGTAAAGGGGTGTCTCCTTCCATGTTTTCTGGAGGAATTCCCTGTAGCCTCCATGAGCGTCGTGGAGGGTCGATGTTGGCGGAAAAGAGTCGACGAAATAAATCTATGGCCAACTAGCGAAAAGAAACAGCACACGCTAAAAAAATCTAAGAATCACAACCAAGCAAATAGTACCTTCTTTTGATGACCGTACTAGTTGGTGATGAAATCCAACGTCGTGTGATCAAGTCCATAAGGGGTGGGGATAGGTTGGAACAGTTACAATGGCGACCTGCTTAACGGACTTGCACCTTGGTGCAAGCTTCCACGCAATAATTGTGGATTTACCCTCCAAGGAGCCCGAGTGAGTTTGACCAATGTCTGCTCCAGGTACAGTGAGACTTCCCGTCACCGTCACCTTGTGTAAGAACCCAAATATTATGGCCACTAAGGTTACCAATTCGCAGTCAGCCCCTGGGCGGGAACAGTCGACAGTTCGATCCGAACGTACGGGCAGGGTATCAAGCCCGAATTCAACTAAGAAGCTTCCACACAGTAATTGTGGATTTACCTCAAAGTGACCCCCATAATACGATCTGACCACCACAAACAGTTAAACCATGGAGGGTTAGTCCCCGTAGCTTACCCGAATGCAACCTCGTGCGTAACCCCTGTGTGAGAGGGGGATCCCAGGAAGACTTATACGATAACTGGATTTGACTCTCCC
>JZKD02S1168188.1:157934-189270 GCA_000966675.3 Picea glauca
CCAAAGAATGGTATACATTTTTACATAAAAAATATTCAACCCCAAGATGAAGTAAGAATGTACCTATGACAACATATTGAACTATTCCATTGGATTCCCCTTTTCTCCACAATCGCAACCATACAATTCATTTTTAATCCTTTTTTATTTTAGTGGACCCGACCCCTTCCTAGTTTCCCTATTTTTCCACCTATTCTAATATATTTCCCTTCACTCACTGATCATTGTGGTACCTATCACTTATAAGTCCTTTTTTTGTGGTCCCACCCACCCATTTTTCCTTACCCACACTTCCTCTTTCCAAATGGCCACCACTCGCACCCAAGAAATCTAAGCATCCATCAATCAATCCCATGCCTCCATCGAACAAATGAAATATGATATTGGTTGTAACAATTCCTGCATTGAAAGAGCAGAGCACTTTCCTTATCCAAAGAAGGGAAGAATGTTTTTCTCTTTTTGCATATTTTTTCTAGGGAAAAAAGAAGGCGGTGCAATTCAGGTTCAGATATGAAAATTTATGAGTATAATTTGACCAAACAAAAATGGATATTTGAATTCCTCTCGGAAAAATACCCAATTTCAAAAAACACATCGACCGAAACAGAGTCCGGGAAGTGAAGTTATCAACATTTAAAATTCAACAATTTTTCAGGGCCTTTCCAGAAAAAGTCGCGCGATTTGCACAGTAAAATTATTTTTAATATTTATGTTTTAGTTGAAGATTTATTCCAAGAAAGATTTATTTTACTGGGAATGCTAATGGACCCACTATTGAATAATTTCTAAAGTCCCACAAGTCACAATGGAAAGAACATTTGAAATATGTGTTATTTATTCATTTCAGAGAGGATGCTTTAAGATGGAAGGAATCATTGGACTATTTCCAGCTGATGAAACTTCCAGGTGAAGAATTGGAAAAAATACTTTTAGATAGTTGGTCTCATGTTGAAAAACAATATAAAGAGAGCACCAAGGGTTTATTTTCATGTGACAAATCTAGATTACAGGTTCATGGTTGTATTCATAAAGAAAATGTCATTGTTTCTATCAACCCTAGTTGCATGCATAATTTTATCAATACTTATTTGGTTAATAGATTGCAAGTTCCAGTAAAGAATATTCAAAGCACATAGGTTGAGGGTGAAAATGTTCAAATTATTAAATATTTGAAGATTACCATGGATAAATATGTGTTGCATTCATATTTTTATGCTATGGATATGAATGAAGTGGATATTGTTTTAGGATATCCTTGGATAGAATTAATGGGTACCATTAATATTAATGTGAAAAAGAAGTTTTTGAAGTTGTGATACAAGAAAAAGAAAATCACATTGCAGGATGTGTCTCTTGATAAGAAATATGGGCCCACGGAGGCCAGTAAAGTAGTTATTGTCGAGTTTGAAGTTGAATCATAGGAAGAGTCTATAGAAGGAGATGAAGCAAAACCACGGGAAAAACACAATAAGGAAGCTAAGGAGGTCCTTGAATCAAAGGTGCAATGTGTTGTATATTCAACAAACAAAGAGAATATTCCTACAATTGTTGTATATCGCCATCCACATAATTTAGAGAAACATCAGTAATCAAAGCAAGGGCGTGAGCATCAACACACTTTTGCATAAGAAGGGAACCATAAAGGAAACCAATCACAAGGTGCATGGAGGACTAATAGAACTGCAGGAAGACATCGGGCTCGAGAAACAATCCCATGGCAACCCTGACATGATGCATAGAAAGATTAGGGTGGCAAGGCAACAAATGGAAATCATGTTCAACTTCCATTGGGATGGATGGATGGTCGTACTTGGTACCAGTTGGCTACATTTCTTAGTTGGTCATATTGTATGGTTTCTTCTCATGTTTCGAGGATGAAACATGTGAAGGGGGATGGAATGTTGTATACCTAGGGAGGTAATATGAGGTACCTAGGGAGGTACCTATAAATGTGGAAATGTATTATTCGTGGAAGACATTTAATATATGAGAATATGGTCATTCAATGTAAGGTGGACTAGGTCCACTATATTAATAAAGGCCCACTATGGTAGTTAGATGTAATAAATGTGAGAATGCTCTCTAGAAGGTTCCTAGGAGATAGAGAGATATATATAAAGAAGTGTAAGCAATGTAATGAAACATAGTGAAGAATATTTTGAACATATCAAGCATTGCTTGAGGAGTGTTATGCTTCCTTATGGAATAATATATGGTGTTACCCTACCTCAAGGGTTTTCTCTACATTCTTGTGTTCATTGTTATGGTGAATGGTTTGGTATTTATTATTAGTTTATTTTGAGATTTATCTTTAGATATATTCAGGCACTTAACGCAGACTAGTATTTTCCAAGTCAAAATATGGATTGCAGTTGTAAAAAATACATGACACCCCATAAAAAAATTTAGATATTGTTCATATTAATTTCTAGTATAACAACATAAACACAAGCCTTATTGGTGTATAAGTCATCAACAAAAATGTTTAGAAAAAACCAAGAAAATTTTTAGATTAGACTCATAAATCCAACCGCATATGATCATTGCAAAAATATTAGGAGAAGGAATGAGTAAGATACAACTATCAAATAGAAGAGAAAGTTGCAACACTATCATTGTAAAAGGAAATCTCATGAGAGAAAATTTATAACACTTACATGTAAAAAAAAATGAGTCTTGCATATAGCCAAGCAAACACGAATCCCATGTTGCAACACTAACATTGTAAAAACGACTCATGCAACACCCTAGGAAACCAAGCAAAAAAGACACAAATTTTAGTGGTTGACACAAGTGGTTATGGGATACCCACTGTTAGGTTATGAAAAAGGTATAAATATTTCCCTTTTTCGCACATTTCATAATATCATCTTGGTTGACTTTTCGGTTAATTATAAGCAAATAGGATAGAAAATGAATAATATACCCTTTAGTGTTATTGTTGAAATTAGATTACATAGATCCTAAAATACGATTGGAATTGTTTGATTTTGTTATAGGATTGATTAAATATTGTCAAACCTGAGATAACAAAGGAAATCTCGAAGATGCGCAAGCTAATGGAGGTTGAGGACTTTATGGCGCAAGGCAGTTTTGAAGATGATTGAGTTTCTTATATTGTAACTTTATAATAGTAAAGAAATCCTGAGGATCTCTCGATCCTCAGGATAGCTTAATTTTCCCAGATTATTGTAATATATAACGGGTAAATAGATCCTGAAAAGATACAAAAGAATTGCACCCAAGAACTTAGAACATAGAATTGCTCTGCGTTAGTAGTTTTTGTAAATGTTGTACCGGCTATGAAATCAATAAAATCTTTGAGCGGTTTTACCATTTCTACATACTAAGTTTCGAATAGCAGTGCTTCTAAGGACCAAGGGCACAATCTGAAGGAGCTACTGTTCGACCTGTAATTGTATTAGTTCAATTTTTGTTTTGTGATTCAAATATCTTTTTCAGTAATTAAGATGAATACATAAGTGAGTTAACGATTTCATGTTGATTGTGTGCAGTAGATAGACATTTACTTTAAGTATTAATGATTGTTGTTTCAATTCTCATTAATGTAGTTTACTGCTTGACAGTTCCTAACATTTTCATTCGCGTTGTTCCTTTACTTAAAGTTACATTTGTTGTTCCTTTCCAGTTAAAGTTACATTTGTTGTTCCTTTCTAGTTAAAGTTACATTTGTTGTCCCTTTTAAATAGGTTACATTTGTTGTTCCTATCGATATTTCAATCGAGTTACATTGTTGTCCTTTTCGATTAAATTATAATTGTTGTCTCTTTTCACAGATACAATAGTTCACTATTTCCTTTTCAGTAATTCAATTCATAATTGATAGTTAGTTTTGCAAGTCTTTATTTAGATTCAATTCCTTCTTTTAGTTAAAATGAATTCAATAGATTAGTTAGTTCCTTTTCATTGCACAGTATTAGATTTCAATTCCCATAATATTTAATGAATGTTCGAGGAACTTGATTGTTGATAGACTCAGATTTTCTTTAACTACAGGATTTTAGACTCTACGAGCTATCTACATAGACTTTGTTTACATTCTTGAGATAAAAGATGAATCCTCGAGTTGTTAAATTAATGTTAAACTAAGGATTTTTTTAGACATCTTCATACCCCAACATTTTGACGACATTGTCGGGGAAGAATGACAAAGGTAGCATAGATTGTGCCTCTGGAGGACAAGGTATTGAATACGGAAGGTAAGAACCTATGCAGGTAATAAGTAAGATACTTATGCCAGTGCCTACCTCCAGCTGACACATTAAGAGGTTGCATAGGTGTTTTTATTTCTTGATTTTTTTTTTTGTGTGAAGTATGTATGACTAAAAAGAAAAATCTTGAAAATCCAAAACCCCCACCAAAAATTACAAAAGCCCAGGGCTTGGTGCTCCTTGGAAGAAGAAATTTCATAGACGAAATCATCCAAAAAGCATAATCTCAAGCTTCGTTTGGATCTAGATAAGGATCTACTCGAATCCATCAGGTGACAGTTTAATCAACTGTAGCCCACGCTGAGATTCATAGAAAAACTGAAGGGACTGAGCAAAGCTTTCATAGCATAGATATTCCACCCCTCAACCCTTTAGAAGAGGGAAACTCTTGTAATCTAGAGGAAGGATAAGGAGAAACCAACGGGATAGCTAAGACAGACCCACCTCCTGATCCTGAATCTCTTGTGAAAGAAGAAGGCATACCCAAAATCCCAGATAGAGGGAGTGTAATCAAATCCACTAGAGGATCAAATAACCAACCAATTCGAATAAAATATCTGGATCAAGAAATCCCTGAAGATTTCTGGCATATTTTTCAAATGACACAACCAAATCCACAACGTCCCTAGAATTCCACATTGGAATATCAGATAGTTGATCCAATCGCCAATGCCCCCATGAAGGAAATTCCCTTACAAAACCTAACAACTTTTCATGGATTAATCTCAGAAGACCCGGATGCATTCTTATTTGAATTTGATGTCCTATGTAGAGGGTATGATTACACCTTTGAACCCCAAAAATTAAAATTGGTCCCCTCCACTTTGAAAGGAGCAGCTCTACGCTGGTTTATAGGATTAGGGGGCGGAACTATAAACTCATGGGATGAGATGAAACAAGCCTTCTTGACAAAATATCAGGATTATTGTAGAACCAAAGACTTAAAAGATGAAATCTTTCAAATGACTGCAAAATAAAATGAATCATTAGAAGAGTATGTTGAGAGATTTCAATATAATTTACAAACATCACCCTATGGTATGTTACCAGGTGAAGTACTTAGGGAAACTTTGTTTAAGGGTATGAAAGATGAATGGGTAGAAACATTGAATTTAATGGGGAAGGGTGACATTTATCAAGAAACTTATGATGACATCATCCTATTGTGCATCAGGGGATCAAGAGGAAGTTCACAGACCAAATTAGGGATGCGTATCCCCCTCACCAGAATTAACAATACTACCAGTAGGGGTGTTACATAAGCTGGAGTTGGTAATCTCTTAGAAAACTTCAAAAAATATATTTTGAGCACTCTGACTACACAATTGGATGTATTGCAGGCCAAACAGAAAAAAACAGAAGAAAAACAAACACTGGCCATATTTTTCCACAGATGCAGAAGAAAACATGGTCCAAGGGATTTCCCTTTGGATGTGGTTCAGGTTTGCGCTATCTTCACCAAATATCACGACACAAAACGATGCCCATCACTCCCTGGACTGAAATTTGTCTTTAGAGAAAAGGAAGAAGAAACAGAGCCATTATATCTGATGGCTCAGCATCATCAATGGTAGAATCAACCTCCAAATACACTACAAGACCCTTCCTCTTTCTTCTCTGGATAGTATAATCAACAACAAGCTCCTAGTAGTGCATGGAAGGGTTATCCATTTACTAATCAGAACTGACAACCCCAACAATACCCACCTGCAAATCCCACTTGGAAAAACTAGCCTGCTGCAAATCCTGCCTGGCAGAATCAACCAATTGCAATATCCACTTGGCCTAACTCACAATATCCCACCTCATCCTGGAAAAACTCAAATAAAATAATATACCCTTCACAGTGGCCCAACATGACTACCCAAAACCCAAATTGGAATCAGAATTGGCAGGGCCATATGGGGATAAACAACCAAACCATGGGGATGGCCCCTCAAACTCAACCTATGATACAAGAACCAATCAAATTGACCCAGAACTCTCAATCACAATTTTCCCTCAATTACCATCCCAGCTCACCCAAATCCAAATAGAAGACCAGCTTAGCTCATCCAGATTATGGAGAATGGGGAAGGAGAGACCGACTCGGTAGGGTGCAGTGAAATACGGTTGAGATCGGGGTGCATAATCTCTCCTGAAGAAAACAACATCTTTCAAGAGAAGGAGAATGAAAAAAAAACAACAATAACACCCTTGAATGTGGTAATAAAATAATAAATTGAGTAGGGGGGAAACATAGTCGAATCATAAGATTCTGATAAGGATGCAATGCCCTCCCCTCCTCTCCCTGAAATATTGATGATATCAAAACTGATCGTATATCCCAACTTTGACATTGTATGGGAACTCAATAATTTATATATCAAGATTCCACTGCTGCAAGCTCTTCAAGATATCCCAATTTATGCAAAAACGATCAAGGAGCTATGTGGGAGAAAGCCTGTCAGAAAAATTAAAGATCCATCATAAATAGTCTGCATGGTAGGAGCCTTGTAAGATCTAATTTTAGGTAGACAAGAACTGGTCAAATATGAAGATCTGGGGAATCCCATAGTGACAGTTCAGATCCAGGGTTGTTATTTTCCAAATACACTAGTTGATTTGGGAGTAGCCATCAACATCCTGACTATGGAAACCTGCAATACCCTGGGTTTTGACTCATTCGAACCCACCGCAATCATGTTGCAGTTGGCGGATCGATCGATGGTTCGACCAGTTGGCACATTTCATGATATAGCCATCTCCGTGGACTCTTGGGAATATCCAGTGGACTTCCTCATCATCAACCCAAGAAATAGATTTGAAGGGCACCCATTGATACTGGGCAGACCATGGCTCGCAACAGAAGATGTATTAATAGGATGCCAAACGGGTAATATGACAATCGCTAGAGGGGGTATCACAAAGAATCTCATCTTATGTCCTCCTTCCAAGCCAAGCCCAACTTTCGTATATCCAAAATTGTCACCACCACGATACCCAGAAAAGGATTTATGAGCCCCTCTCATGCTTGAAGAAGCCCTCAGACTTAAAAACCAGCTAGAGGATGACGTAATCGGTGGTTTTATTAATAACCCAGCCACCATGAACAACCCAACCTGCCAGATGCTCTGAGTTGTTCTAGACTCTGAACCACAGGGAGACCTACTGGAAGATTTAATGGAACAACAAATTCTAGGTACAACTATTCATAACAACAAATCCGTCGAGATTGCACCAGGAAGGTCTCTGAAAATCAATGTCAGTTTAGATGAACAACATCAACAGAAGATAATACAAGTCCTCTTCAAATACAAACAAGATTTTTCCTAGGAGTACTCAGATATGAAAGGTATTGATCCGCAACTTTGCACACACCACATTTATGTTAAAAACGATGCCCGAACTATCTGACAACCACAGAGAAGATTGAATCCTCACCTCAAGGATATCGTTAAAGAATAATTACAAAATATTTTGGACGTAGATTTTATATATTCCATCTCAGATAGTCGGTGGGTTTCCCCATTAGTGGTCGTCCCAAAGAAAAATGGGAAATGGAGAATCTGTGTTGACTATAGGGAACTTAAAAAAGCCACTCAAAAAGACCACTTCCCTTTGCCTTTCATTGATCAGGTCCTGGATACTTTAGTAGGGAAGAAATTCTTTTCTTTCCTAGATGGTTTTTGTGGGTACAATCAGATTGAAATTTCCCCAGAAGATCAAGATAAAACTACATTCACATGCCCCTGGGGCACTTTTTCATACAGAGTATTACCTTTTGGACTTTGAAACACTCAAACCACTTTTCAAAGGGCCATTTTGAACATATTCAGTGATTTGATCAGTGAAGGACTTGAATTCTATATGGATGATTTCACTCCTTATGGTGACGACTTCGATGAAGCACTGAATAATCTGGAGAAGGTACTAGAACGGTGCATTGCTACCAGGTTATGTTTAAGCCACGAAAAATATCACATGATGATGAAAGAAGGTGTGGTACTAGGGAATTATATCTCTACAGGTGGAATTAGAGTAGATCCAACAAAAATAGAGGTAATCCTTAATCTACCTACACCACACACACAAACTGAGGTACGTAGTTTCCTTGGTGCTTCAGGATACTATCGTAGATTTATGGAAAATTTTGCAAGAACCGCTGCACCTTTACATGATTTGACTGGTAATGTAGAGTTTCAGTGGTCTGACAAGTGTGATGTGGCATTTGTAGGACTCAAGAAGTTGATCTCGAAAGAACCGGTGTTGAGCGGACCAAATTGGAAAATACCATTTCACATCTCCACCGATGCATCAGATATTTCCATAGGCGCTGTCCTCGGACATGAAGAAGAAAAGAAACCCTACACCATTTATTTTATTATCAAGAATCTTACTCCAACTGAACTTAATCATACAGTAACAGAAAAGAGTTTTTAGCTGTTATACATGCCATCAATAAATTTTGTCATTATATAACAGGCTATCTGGTTACTCTGTATACTGATTATTCTGCTATCAGATATCTAGCTAATAAACTGATTACTAATGGATGGGTCACTCAATGGTTATTACTACTGCAGGAATTTGATATCACCATCAAAGATCAACCCGGGAGAGAAAATATTGTCACAGACTTCCTATCCTGCATACCCAAAACAGACGACTCCTTAACAGTCGAAGATCAATTTTCAGACGAGCATATGTTTTCCATTACTACAAATCCACCTTGGTATAATGATGTGGAAAATTATCTGGAAATGGGAATATTATTGGGACATCTTCATCAAGGGAAAGAAAATTGATCGTCCAGTGTAGCACACGATTTGCCTAGATCAACGGATATCTCTTCCATACAGGAGCTGATCTCCAGATTTGCAGATACATATGAGATGACGAAATCTACGACATACTAAAATCTGGACATGATGAGCCCTGTGGTGGGCATTTTGCAGATCACAGGACTGGACACACAATTTTTCAGATGGGCTATTATTGGCCCTCAATATTCAGAGACGCAAAGAAATATGTCTAGACCTGCGATAGTTGTCAACGGATGGGAAAACCAGGTCATGATGATGAAATTCCTTTGAAAGCACAAGTAGTTGTAGAACCATTTGAGAGATGGGCACTAGACTTCGTTGGCCCCTTCAATCCAAAGTCAAATCAGAAGTCCTATATTCTAGTTGCAACGAACTACATGACTAAATGGGTAGAGGCAAAAGCCTTACCAAACGAAACAGAAGAAGTAGTCATCAAATTTATTTTCAAATTATTCGTACGCTATGGACTACCAAGAGAAGTAATTATTGATGGGGGGTCACAATTTATAGCTCATAGATTCACCACCACCCTAGATAATTATCATATTAAACACAAAATTACTTCTCCATACCATCCACAAGAAAATGGGAAAGTAGAAAGCACCAATAAAGTCCTGGAGGCAATCTTGACAAATACTGTCTAAAACAACAGACAAAATTGGGCTTCTGAGCTCCAAAATGCCTTATGGTCTTACCTCACAACATGGCGTAATACCACTGGCTACTCTCCTTATCATTTAGTCTATGGCAAAGAACCCATATTCCCAATCGAGTTTGAAATCAAGACTCTAAGGATGGCCCATGAAATTGGACTGGCTCTTACAGAAGCACATAAACAATGCCTTCAACAACTCAACAAATTGGATGAAGCATGCATGTCTGCTATAGAGCACACAACTGTTATTCAGCAATAGAGAACGACCTGGCACAAAAAAAATATCAAGAAAAAATCATTTAAAAAAGGTGATTGGACATTCCTCTATGATTCCAGATTTCAGGATTTTCCGGGAAAATTACAGGCATGGTGGCTGGGACCATACGAAATCAATGAAGTCCATCATAATGGCACGGTCACGTTAAGATCCATTGACGGGTCCATATCTCCATTTCAAGTCAATGGACATCGTCTACGACTCTATCATCAACATCCCTCAAAATAATATTTCTACCAAGAAGTAAGGACCCTACCCGTTCAAATTTTGGCTGGATGGGAAGGTAATCCAGCCACCCCAACTCCATAAATGTTAAATTTTGTTGACACTGTACATACTATATATAATTTTTATTTATTTATTTATTTTATTTTATTTCTGTAGATTTTATTTTTTATTTTTTATTATTTTTAACAGTCACTTGAGAAATTAAGAACCAGGGAGGATAACTGTAATGAGATCAATTAGCACACTTTTCTGTTCCGAACTCTTGCTTCATCTCATCACCCAGAGCTTGTCTTTCGTAGAGAAATGAATGTGTCATGTTCAACAACAACAATTAGGCAACTATAATGAAATTTATAACATTAACAAACCATCCACTACTTAATTTTGAAATAAACCAACCCATAAATGAATTTAGTTGATGACCAATCAACCTTGGATTCAAGCAAAACACATTTCCAGGTTTCTCAAAATTACCTATTCAGATGGTTAAAAACATAACAATTGTTATTCCTTTTTGCATGCTTGATGTTCCTTTGAACGGAACAATTGTCATTCCTTTTGCGTGCCCGCTATTCCTTTTGAACACTTGTTGTTCCTTTTGCACGCTTGTTGTTCCTTTGAATAGAACAATTGTCATTCCTTTTGCGTGCTTGTTGTTCCTTTGAATGAAACAATTGTCGTTCCTTTTGCGCATCTGTTGTTCCTTTGGACAAAACAATTGTCGTTCCTTTTGCACGCCTGTTGTTCCTTTGAATGGAACAATTTTCGTTCATTTTGCGTGCCTGTTGTTCCTTTGAAAAGAAAAATTGTTGTTCCTTTTGCGGACCCGCTATTCCTTTTGCACGCCCGTTGTTCCTTTTTGGAACACTTGTTGTTCCTTTTTTCACACATGTTGTTCATTTTTCCGTTCCTTCCCTACATTGCTGATAAAATGCCAAATCATTCATTTGGGGTACAACTTTCACCAAATAATTTTCACCAACATTATTTCTAATGGTCTATCATTATTTTGTGGACTATCTCCCATACCTTATCAAAAATGTTTTTGGATTACTTTCCTCGAAATATCTTAAACCTTGTTCATAACCTATAACCACCATAATTCGTTTCTTTTTCCTTATACATACAAACACACTTACATGATATCTCTCCTTTATATTATAATAAGGAGTCTAAGGCACACTTTTACTTGGCATCCTTACACTTCTTTACGCCATCCCTTACTCTTAAGGAGTATATGAGCCCCCCTTCATACACCTCTAAAAAAAAACAAAAAAAAACAAGAGCAATAAAATTTATTTCTTTTCCCACAAAGAATAGGGGGTCTCATCACGCACCAACCTACCATGATCATAGGATACTAACCTAAGTGACATTCCCACTATGGCTACCACACCATGGAAATGGCCTTTGACATTTTATTTTGTCAAAGGACAAGAGGTCTCATCACGAGATGAATTGTTCACTTAAGTTACACTCTAGTGAGTGGAATTATCATCATCTATATACCAAACCAGTATAATGTTTTTTTTTCGAGAAAAGACGACTTAAAAAAAAGAAACTAAAAAAAAAGTAATAAAAAAAAAATCCATAAAGAATAGGGGGTCTCATCACGAGCCAACCTACCACAATCATAGGAAAATAACATAAGTGACATTCCTATTATGGCTACCACACCAGGGCAATGGAATTTGACATTTTCTTTTGTCAAAGGACAAGAGGTCTCATTACGAGTTGGGTTGTTCACTTAAGTTACAATCTAGTGAGTGGCATTATCACCATATGGATACCAAACTAGGATAATGGTTTTTTAGAAAATATGATTCAAATAATTATCAAGGATACAGACTCATCTAAGGGTTAAAAGACAACTCTGTTGAGACTATGGATGCCTCCTGGCAGTAGTGGCTCTGCCTGTGTTATGGAAGTTTACCTTAAACGCCAAGTTTTTGTGTGTCTCTAGATTTCCTTCACTCAATAACAAGGCTATCATTTCGGTTGTATTCAATAAAATGGAAAAGTAACAACATTATGATATATGGGATACTATTTAAATGAATAGATTTAATTTATTCGTCGTATGTATCCTTAAAGAATTCTTTTGAGTATAGGTATATTAAATTCAACTCCACGAAAGAGGACTAACATTTAAGGATTACCATTAAAATATGGTGTTTGAAAATTAATCATTGATCCCCATTGGCGACAACAATACAATCATTACCCCTCACCATCAATACCTACACTCATTACTTTCCCCTATGTTGACGCTCGAGGTCGACCTTTATATTAATGAGGGAAGTGGACGCTTGACACGCTTCTCGATAATATAGTAATGATTGTAATAAATACGCACATTTGTAAACACTTGTTGTTCTCTGATATTTTCTATTTTTGGTCATTTTTTCCTCCAAGCTAGTCTAACCAAGTCTGCTACCAGGAACAATATTCATCCACATTTTTTCACAAAGATGGGTGGCATAAGTGTGCACAGGGATCCAACTTTACTACAGGTTATAGAGCAGGCAAGAGAAATCCTACACCGTCTGGGGTGGATGGAGTACTTCAACCGTTTGCAAGGATATGACGTGAATGCCACGCTTGAATTCTTTTAGAATTTGTAGGGAGAAATCTCCATGGTGCGAAGCATATGAATCTTAGTCACCCCAAAAATCTTAGCATAGGTTATAGGCCTCCCTAACACGGGCGTTTAGTGGACAAGAAGATACACAACACTGAAGGAAGTTGTGGAAACTTTCAAAGACCTTGGGGAAGAATTGGATAAGAAGGGAAAGGGACTTAATCCCAGTACCCTCAGAGAACCATGGAAGGAACTGGCAGGGGCAATTCAACGGTACATCACCAGTGATGGATGATACGATGTAATTCGACCTTTCCACCTCAAATTGATGGCATCCTTAAAACAACAGTTAGTACTTAATCTACCTTTCTTTTTGAATGCCATATTGCATGAGGTTTCCTTAAGAACACAAAAGTCCAAGGATCCTATTATTGTTATCAGTCACCATAGATTATTTAAACTGATAACAGATAAAGCACTAAGTCAAACTCAATTGACCTGGGAGAGTCTGATTGAGGCCAATAGACCTCCACAAGTAGATCAAATTGAATTATGCCATGAAGACCCACCACAGGAAATTGAAGATAGACAGACATATGAGACTACCACCCAAAGAGAAATTCCATTTCCTCAAACCAAACCTGAGGCAGACCCTACCCAAATCATAGAGGCCCAGACCTCACAAACACATGCATTAACGAAAAAGATGAAGAGAACAACAATTGCCCCTAAAGACATCATTAAGACAAGGAGAAGAAGCTGATGAATTCAGGAAACAACTGAAGCAATTCAGGGTACAACAAAACAACCTGAAGAACTTTAGAATTCTACAGAACAGTCTCCATAGGAGAATGTTCAAGAAATTGGGCAAGAAGAACAGACCTCAAAAAGGAATGATCAAGAAGACACCCAATTGACATTAGAGCATCTGACAAAACAATTTTTGAAGAGCTATGAGGTAGAAATAACTCATCTTTTGGGAAGCTTGGGAACCTCAATTGATAGAGGCACAAATAATCTAGAAAAATTCCCAGAACAACCCTCCTCTTCAAAACTAGTTGAAGATTTTCCTGATATTGAAATGTCTTTTCTAGAGGACACATCAGAGGAAGAACCTCATTTTGAAATAAGAATCCCTCTTGGACATAAAAAAAATTTGGAAGGAACAAAGGAACAACCATCTGCTGGCTATAATGAAGAAGACCTTGAGACCTCTCATAAACATAAATCAACCAATAGCCATAAGAAAATTAGAAAGTTAAAAAAAGAAAACAATCTGTTGAAGAAAAAGGCTAAGAAGGCTGAAGTATTAAAGAAAAAGGTGGGTAAACTCAAGGAAATTATTAAGGAATTGAGGAAATAGTTAGAACAAACAGATAAGGCTCATGGAAGAAAGAAAAACAAAAGGGCCAGAGTGCAAGGAAGAAACCCTCTTCCTAAAGAAGCATTCAGTACAAATTCTATAGGGATACAGAGAGACCCTGAAGAAATAGTAGTAGAAAAAATAGTAGCTCTGAATGAGGAAGTAATTCCTTTAGAAACACAAGAAAATATGACAACTATAGAAACAATTGATGTTGAGCTGCAGACAGATACCCCAGTATTATAGGAAACAACTCAACTCCTTGAGCAGAATGCTACCATCAGGAGATTGGAGGAAGAATTGATGCAGTCTCAACAAACCCTAATTCAAAATAGAAATGAATTACTGACTATGGCAGAGAATCATGCACTCCAGTCCCAGAAACATAGTGTTATTGTGGACAGACTAGAAGTAGAGCTTACACAGGCCCAACAAGCATTAACTCAATCTAGGGAGGAGATGGGTGCTATGGAAGAATACCAAACATCCCAATCTCAAGCATAGGGTGTCACCATTGATAAGCTAAAGGCAGAGTTGGGGTGAGCCCAACGAGCATTGTCTCAACACCAAGATGAGATGGTCACTAGGGTTGAACATCAAAATATTGTTAAACAACTAAAGGAAATGACAACAACAGAGAGTGAGACCTATGTTGAGCTCAAGAGAGCCCAAGGGAAGGTAAAAAAGGTACAAACCCAATTGGAAAAAGCTTTGGAGCAAATCAAAGAAATCTGTGATGTCTACTCTGATGCTATTAATTGCAGATCCCCTGCCACCAATTACACTTTATTATTGTTGGAACAATATCTTTTATTGATAGTGAAGACCATCAGAGAAGGTAAACCTATTTCATTTGCCACTGTACTTGAGTTCATTTCATGTTTCAGAGAGCAGGACGAAAATGTACAACACTTTCTGTCTGAGTTATACTTTCATAATTTCATTCTGGAAGAATAAAGGAAAGATAACCCTGGTCCATTCATAGGTGACATACATTTTTAGGCATTTCTGTCATTTACTCAAAAGCAAGTCATATGGGGTAAAGCTCATAAAACCTTCCTAAAGAGGGAAACTGGGCTAGATCTCTGGGTCAGGGTAGAGCCTCCAAAGTCTTTTCCAGCCATTATGTGACATAAAACCTTTATGAAAAGAGGGGTGGGGGGGGGGGGGCGTAGACTCCTTAGCCCCTATCCATCTACAGGTTATACGTTCAGGTATCACTCATTTTAGAGAGATTAAGGAAGAATCTCTCGCGGCTTCTAAAATGAGATGGGATGTATCCTCCAGTGAAGTAAAGAGTAGGGAACCCTTTGGGTACAGGAATTTCTTTGCAGCTACCTTTAGAATAGAAAGGTATTCTAGATTTCTCCAAGAGGAAGGACATACTTGGATTGGGTATAGGTATAATCCCCCTATCATCTAGTTTTCTCCAGAAAGTTACCAAAAATATTATCAAATTAAAAAGAAAAGGGAGGATGTTTCTTTTGGAGAACTCAAAAGAAGCAATGAATTTAGGAGGCCTCGTGAACCAACCTTTCCACCTTACAACATTACTGCTTTACATGTAAGATCTCATATTGCATGAGGACATGCAAGAATGTAAGATGGGGGGTATGTTAGGTTATGAAAAAGGTATAAATATCTTCCTTTTTCCAACATTTCATAATATCATCTTGGTTGACTTTTCAGTTAATTAGAAGCAAATAGGATAGAAAACGAATAATACACCCTTTAGCGTTATTGTTGAAATTAGAGATCCTAAAATACGATTAGAATTGTTTGATTTTGTTATAGGATTTGTTAAATATTGTCAAACCTGAGATAGAAAAAGAAATCTCGAAGATGCGCAAGTTATTGGAGGTTGAGGACTTTATGGCGCAAGGCAATCTTGAAGATGATTGATTTTCTTATATTGTAACTTTATAATAGTAAATAAATCCTAAGGATATCTCAATCCTCAGGATAGCTTAAATTACCTAGATTATTGTAATATATAAGGGGTAAATAGATCGTGAAAATATATAGAAGAATTGCACCCAAGAACTCAAAACTTAGAATTGCTCTGCGTTAGCAGTTTTTGTAAATGTTGTACCAGCTATGAAATCAATAAGAGCTTTGAGCGGTTTTACCATTTCTACATACTGAGTTTCAAATAGAAGTGATTCTAAGGACCAAGGGCCCATTCTGAAGGAGCTACTGTTCGACCTGTAATTGTATCAGTTCAATTTATGTTTTTTGATTCAAATCTCTTTTACAGTAATTAAGATGAATGCATAAGCGAGTTAACGATTTCATGTTGACTGTGTGCAATAGATGGACATTTACGCAAAGTATTAGTGATTGTTGTTTCAATTCTCATTACTATAGTTTATTGCTTAACAGTTCCTCACATTTTCATCCGCGTTGTTACTTTACTTAAAGTTACATTTGTTGTTCCTTTCCAGTTAAAGTTACATTTGTTGTTCCTTTCTAGTTAAAGTTACATTTGTTGTCTCTTTTAAATATGTTACATTTGTTGTTCCTGTCGGTATTTCAGTCGAGTTACATTGTTGTCCTTTTCGATTAGATTATAATTGCTATCTCTTTTCACAGATAGAACAGTTCACTATTTCTTTTTCAGTAATTCAATTCATAATTGAAAGTTAGTTCTACAAGGCTTTATTTAGATTCAATTCCTGCTTTTAGTTAAAATGAATTCAATAGATTAGTTAGTTCCTTTTCATTGCACAGTATTAGATTTCAATTCCCAGAATCTTTAATGAATGTTTGAGGAACTTGATTGTTGATAAACTAAGATTTTCTTTAACTACACGATTTTATCCTCTACGAGCTATCTGCATAGACTTTACTTATATTCTTGAGATAAAAGACGAATCCTCGGATTAATAAAATAATGTTAAACTAAGGTTTTTTTTAGACATCTTTAAACCCCAACACCCACATGAATGAAATTTCATTTATGAAAGGAACAATAGCCACATAGCGAAAAAGACACAACTTTTAGTGGTGGATACAAGTGATTATGAGATACCCATTTATGAAATTGTTGGTTCATGCACGCGCTCTTTTATAATTTTTGGCATAATAAATTCACTGCTAGAGTAGAGATAGTTCATGAAAAGAGTTAAAGACATTAATTTTACTTAAAAGACACATGGTTTTACTAAGAATTGCAAAAATACGAAGGTATTTGTTTTCATCTTAATGACTTATAATTAGTATGAATTGCAAAAAACAAAGGTATTTGTTTTCATCCTAATGACTTATAATTAGTATGGACGAAGTACATCTCAAGAAATTGTGTTGATTGACATGATAATTATAAGTTTTAAATTATGATGGTAATGGCTTATAATTAGTATGGACGAAGTACATCTCAAGAAATTGTGTTGATTGACATGATAATTGTAAGTTTTAATTGTGATGGTAATTTTGTAATGGATAATGTCTATTCCTTTACATAGCCATATGATATTGGTGTGGTGAGTGACTCATCATGTGTAGCAAATTTGATTATCATTCACACCATTGGATACATTTATTTGTCGGACCTTAATTACTTATGGAAAAATAATCATAATCTAACTATTGTAATTAGGTTATCATGTTGATTATTTACATAAGAGATGGATTTGTGGTTTTTTTCATAGTAATTAAAATTAATTAGGTTATTATGTTGATTATTTCCATAAGAGATGGAATTATGGTTTTTTCCATAATATTTAAAAGGAGCTTAAGAGAGAATATCATAACAAGTTGTGGCACTACATTATGACAATCAAATGTGGATGAAAGATGAAAATGCATACCTTTCAATGATCAAAATAAACATAAATGTCTTCCGATAAAGTATTAAAGTATTATTTATAGGTGTTAAATCTCCTATATAGAAGGGAAATAAATGAAGAAAACGTTGAAATTCCTTTGTGGCACTTTGTGGCACCTATAATCATCAATGATGGATTGATTTAATATTTTTTTATGCATGGCTTCATATGTAAACCAACATTAAAATTGTGACACCATACAACCACTAAACCGAAGTTTGTAAAAAGAATGCATGAACATAATGAGTTGTAAAAGACAAAGTGACAAGAGTGCCCTGTTAGAATAATGTCGAAACTTCTAGAGTAATCATGAATTTATAATGTTGTTAGAGATTTGTTCGTGGATTGTTTTACTAGAGTTTAATTTCAGATCATAAGAGAATCTAGATCCATACTTCTAGGATTATGTTCGTGGTTTATTGCTGAGATTTACAGCTATAAATGTAATAGTGTTTTCCTTTGTGATTAATAGAGTGAGATCAACATCTTTGCTCACGTTTTTCTACATCCTTGATCTATGTTTTTAATTTGGTATATGAGCCTGAGAGGGTGTGATGAGTTTGCTTGTGTAATAGCAATGCAGAGAAGCTGGTATTGCTGGACCAGTTGAACTGCTGCCGTGTGAAGGACGAATTGTTGCACTGAAGGATGAATTGTTGCAGTGAAGGACGAATCATTGCTGATAGAAACGATTTGTTTCTTGTATCGCTGCTGATAGAAATGATTTGTTGTTGGACCTACGTAGCTCAGTAATACTCATGTGAAGTCGCCATTGTAGGAGAGGAACTAACTTCAAATCTCGTTTGTAGACACACGTACTTTCTCTATGTGTGTTGAGCCTGTATAAAAGGATTTTAACCAGTCATGCACCAGAGGAAATCGTTGTTGCTGCATCTGAGGTGAAGCCCGTAAATTTATTCTTTAGCAACATTATGTTGAATTATTTGATTAAAGAAGATGTCAAATACTCTCGTTTATTATTATCTAAATGAATCCACCAAACTTGATGGAAACATTATGTTAACTGGAAATTTAAGTTGATAAAGGTGCTTGAAGCATATAATTTGTGGACGATAGTGAAATGATATGATCCCAAGCCCAAAACTGTTGCCTCAATTATAGAATGATAAAAATGGGAAATGAAGGTGAATATGTTGTTACAAATGTCCGTAAAGGAAAACATAATTCCTCATATAAGAGATAGTAAAACTTCTAAAGAGACGTGGGAATTTTGCAAAGGTTTGTACGAAACCTCTAATGCAAACCAAATTTTATTCTTAAAAACTAAGATTTTATCTATCAAAATGGAAGCCAATGAAATCATAAGTAATTTTGTATCCCGAAATAAAGATTTAAGTGATAAGTTGGGTGATATTAGTGAAAAGGTTTCCAGTATTGATTTAGTAACTACCGTTTTGAAAGGTTTAGTGCAATATTATAAAGTCTTTATTTCAACACTCTAATACCCCCTACCTTTGATGAATTGGTTGGAATTCTTCATTAATAAGAAGAGAGAATGAACAATTATGATCAGGACTCAAGTGGTTCAGATTTGGAATTAATTGAAAGAGGTAAAAGATCATACAGAGGTAAATTGTGGGAAAAGAAGAGAGGAAGGTTTCAAGCAAAGTAGAAAGGTATGTCACATCAAGATCCTTATGTTAAGAGAAATATTAAATGTGAATATTGTGGAAAACTCAGACATCTTTCTAAAGATTGTTATTGAAGAAATAATCATGAGTCAAATCAAAGATATAAAAGGCATAGTGGAAATTTTGTGCATAAAGACACTTTAGACAATTAGGGATTTAAAAATCTTAGTTGTTTATTTCTGAAGCTTCATTGTCTACTAAAACCGATGATGAGAATGCATGGTTCATAGATTATGGTGCATCAGCCCATATTTCCTGTCATAAATAATGGTACGATGAATATTGTGAAAACATTGATGGAAAACACATTTATTTATGAGACAACATATCACATAAACTTAAGGGCTATGGAGTAATAAGTGTGAACCTACCTAATGGACAATTGGGACAGATTCATGATATGATTTATGTCCCTGTTATTAAAAATAATTTAATATATGTTTCAACTATCACTAATAATAATTTAAAAGTGGAATTTGGTAAGTTGAGGTGTGTTATAAAAGATGTCGAGGATCACTACAGATTTTTTTCCACAGTTACCAGAGTTGGTGGATTGTATAAGTTGGATGTGAAAATGAACCTTCATGTTGCATTGGCATCCACAACAATGTCAACATAACAATTATGGCACCACATGTATGAGCACCTCAATTACAATGATTTGATGTTATTGCAAAGAAAAACAATGGTAGAAGGTCTTCCTATTATGAAGAATGATCAGTTTCCATGTGAATCATGTGCACTTGGTAAGAAACATAGAGAGGAGTTTCCCATACATACAGAGAAAGGAAAAACCGATAAACTTGAATTAATTCATACTGATGTATGCAGACCTATGCAAACTAGGTCACTTGGTGGTGCTTCGTACTTTCTTATTTTTTTTATGATAGATCTAGATATACTTTGGCCTATTTCATAAGGAGAAAAAGTGGCGCATTTGATTATTTCAAAGAATTCATAACTACGGATGAAAAAAATACAAGCAAATGTATAAAAATTCTCATATCTGATCAAGGTGGTGAATATACATCAGAAACATTTAAAAGTTATTGTAAATTTAATGGAATCCAACAACAATTTACAATACCTCATACGACTCAACAAAATGGTGTCGTTGAGAGAAGGAACATAACACTTGTGGAATGTGCTTTCAATATGCATCAAGGTAAACAAATTTCTAATGGTTTTTGGGCAGAAACTATTAATACTTTTGTTTATTTAAATAATCAAAGTCCAACTAAGAATTTTCAAACTCCATTTGAGGTTTTTCATGGTTATAAACTTGATGTTAGTCATTTAAGAGTGTTTGTATCCATTGCCTTTGCACATATTCCAAAGGATGAAGGAAGAAAAATTGATGCAAATTCAATCAAGTGTGTTTTTATTGGGTATTGTATTGATCAAAAAGCACACAAATTGCTTGATCCCAGTTCACATAAATTGTTTGCAACTAGAGACGTGGTGTTTCATGAGAATGCAGATAGAGGTGATACAATGAATGATGTTGATGCTTGGCATAATTATAATGATAATGATAAGCATGTCAAAATAGATGCAATGGTTAAATAGGAACATGAACAGGTACAGTTTCAAGAATGAAATGAAAGAAGTATCGACAGTTTCAAGTAGTCATGATACATCAAGTGGAGAAGAGTCACCACAGAGTAGGAGAAGAGACGAAAGCAATGAAGGACCAAGGAGTTCATCACGACAAACTCATCCACCTATAAGTTATAAATATTATGCATTGATGTCCCATGTAATGAATGTTGTAGAAACTGTAAAATATGATCAAGCTAAAGAACATGAAGAGTGGAGAAATGCTATGATTGATGAATATGACTCCCTTATCAAAAATCACACATGAGAATTAGTTGAACTACCTGAAAACAAAGTCCCTATTGGAAGCAAATGGTTGTGTAAATCTAAATGTAAAGAAAATGGTAGCATTGACAAATATAAGGCTAGATTAGTTGGAAAAGGATATTCACAAAAGGAGGGAATTCATTACGATGGTACTTTTGCACCAATAGCTAAATTGAATATAATTAGAGTACTGATTTTCTTATCTACAACACATAACTCGAAAATACATCACTCAGATGTCAAATTTTCTTTTCTAAATGGTGATTTAAAGGAAGAGTTTTATTTGGTTCAGCCTGAAGGGTTTGTCAAGTAGGGACATGAACATCTAGTATGTAGGTTAAGAAAAGCCTTATATAGTTTGAAACATGCACTGCAATTATGGTATGTAAAGATAGATACCTTCTTTTATTAGAATGGTTATGTGAAAAACAAAAATGATCTGAACCTGTATGTTAAGAAATATGAAGAAGGAAATGTTTCTTTAATATCTTCATATGTGGATGATCTCATTATTACAGGTAGCGCATGCAAATTAATTGAAGAGATTAAAAGTTAGTTTTCTCAAGAATTTGAAATGAAAAATCTTGATGAATTGAATTAATGTTTAGGACTTGAGGTTTGGAGAGAGCCTCACAAGACATTAATCACTCAAACTAAATACACAAAAGAAATTAGAAAGTTCAATATGAGTGAATGTAAAGCAATGTCAACCCCCTTAGAATATAATGCAAAGTTATACAATGATGATGGAACTAAAGAGGTAGATGGTACTTTCTATGTCAGTTGGTGGGCAATTTGAACTACCTCACCACCACCAGACCATAGATTGCATACTCAGTCAACATCCTTATTCAGTTCATGAATAAGCCTTTTGAAATTCACTAGAAAACTACAAAGAAAGTCCTATGATACTTGAAAGGGAAAATAAATTTTGGTATTATGTATACTGATGAATCTGATGTTGAACTGACAGGTTTTTCTGATTCAGATTGGGAAGGAAATCCCGACGAAAAAATATCTACCTTAGGCTATGCATTTCATATAGGATGAGGGGTTGTGTCATGGAGTAGCAAGAAACAACCAACTGTTTCTTTGTCATCAACAGAATGAGTATAAAGACTTGACCAATTCTACCTGTGAATTTGTTTGGTTGCAGAGAATTCTTGCAGATGTCAAAGATGAGAAAAATGGTCTAACATGCATCAATTGTGACAATCAAAGTGTTGTCAAATTGACACATAATCCAATATATCATGCAAGATCAAAACACATCGAGCTACAACACCACTTCGTAAGAGAGAAGATTTAATCATAGGAAATCAGTTTGATTGTTTGTAATACAAATGATAATGTGGCTAATATCATTACAAAACCTCTTGGTAAACTCAAGTTTGATTTTTTTAGAAGCAAGTTAGGTGTTTTAGAAAATTAATTTCTCCATTAAATGGAGATGTTAGAATCATGTCGAAACTTCTAGAGTAATCATGAATTTAGAATGTTGTTAGATATTTGTTCATGGGTTGTTTTACTAGAGTTTAATTTTAGATCATAAGATATTCTAGATCCATACTTCTAGAATCATGTTCCTGATTTATTGGTGCACTTTCTAGCTATAAATGTAATAATGTTTTACTTTGTGATTAATAGAGTGAGATGAGCATCTTTTCTCACAGTGCCTTGATCTTTGTTTTGAATTTGACCAACATCAAATTGTGCCTAATCCAATAATTCATTATTCATTAAAAGTGACGATAAATAATGTCAACTCAGCATTGCCCCAGATTTTATAAAAATAATGTAATACACATTTAGAGGGATATTAGAAAAGATGATGTTTATCAAGCGTATGCATTAAACAAGTGTTGCATGGCAGTGGAGTCCCTGTTAGGCTTGAAGGGGAGTTAATGCGTGGGTTGAAAGTTGCAATACATGTCGTATTCATGAAGAATTTAGTAGTCCTCAATTATTTTTATTTGAAATTTATCAAAACATAACCAATGTAAGCCAACGATTACAGAGCGGCGGGTTGGAGGAGTTGTGGGTTGACATTTATGATTTTTTGTGGCCAACCTATCCCTTGAAATACATTTTTCACCCAACACTTCCACCATATACATTTCACACCCAACAATTCCATCATAGAAATGAGACAGTAATTCATATAATATTATAACATCGTACCAAGATTTATAGTAACTTGTATAATTCTATAAAACTTGATACATTTTGCACCAGCCTAGCACCTGATAAGTGTCAATATATTTCAAGAAATATACATTCGCCAAAGACGCTATAAACTTTGGAATTCTCAATGACTACAAATCTTGGATATCAAAACATTTCAATATGATTAGTACATATAAAAACTTACGAATATATTTGTCTAGTAGAAAATGCTAATACAAACATTCCAACTAATGCTAGCATTAATCGACCTTCAACCAATATAGAGGAAAAACATATGATTAAAATATATTGTCTATGAGAAAAAGTTTGGATATGTTGCCATATAATACATTGGGAATAGCGAAGCTATAGATACTGAGTTGCTCTGAGGGGAAACCAGCTCAACCAGCTGAACCGCCTCATAACTAAAGTGTAGATTGTTGTTAACACAAAAAGAGTTCAAAATTGTGACCCCTAAGGGTGGCTGTTAAAACTGAGGAAAATGTAGACAACATAACTGTAACAAATATGGAGAAATGCATGAAAGGTCGTCATGCATATGACAAAACAACAGATAAAAACAACAGACAAATCACTAGTATGGGTTGTAGTGCGACGACGTAGAGATGCAGAAGGCACCAAATGTCGTGTCCCTAGGAGAAGGCGAATCTTCCTCGACTGGTGTCCAGTCTAGTTGCATGGAATCCTTCATCGATGATGGAAGCCTTTGCTCCTCACGGTCTGCTTCTACATGGACCAAAGTTTCTAGTGCCAACACTAGTGCCGAGGTTGGTGTTGGATGGGATGTTATTGTTTGGGGTGCCTCTATTGGGAGGTAATGAGCACGATGTAACGCAGAGAGAAACTACAAGATTTGAGAGGATTTGGCGTCCAAGGTATCTAGGCGGAACCAAAGGTCATCCATGTCGTGATGTAGGTCGAGTATCAGGTTCTGCACCAATGTAAGGCTTGTTTTCCAGTCACATTCTGGGTCAACGTTGGAATCATCTCGAGATTGGGGTTGTCGTTGTGAATTTTGACTCGCTTCCAGACCATCCATCGGAAATTGGGTGTCACGAGGCTAGTCCTGAAGCGACTGGGTGGTCAGATATTTGGGAGGAGCCAAAGGGCCTGGGTGTGAAAAAAATGTCAAATTGCCTAAAGGTCCTGGGTTCTAATCCAGTGAGGCCCCTGAGCAATCCAGATCCTCCATTCTATTGGCAAGGGATGCAGCAAGCAGTGGGAGAGGATCGAGAATATGAGTTGACAAAACCAGGGAGGAGGATGAGGTGGCTGAAGAGGAGGAGGATAAAAGGGAGGGAGCAGGCGAGGGATGAAGGACTAGGTGAGGTCGATTTGGCTGGCAGGCTTACCTAGGTTTTGACTTCTCTTGTAGCTGGGGCATCTGTGGGAGAGTGGGAGAGAGAAAATGCATAAGGAATAGAGCAGGAGAGGAAAAAATTAGATCAGGGAAAGGTTGGGTAGGAGGCCGAGCTCTGAGAAGAAAAACAAGGGAAGAATGAGCCATCTCGAGCCACTGGAGCAATTGAAATAGGTCGGGGAGCTGCTAAGGTTCCATAAATGGCTGCACGTGCAAATTAAAGGCCCAGCGAGGGTGGTGGTCCATCGAAAGGATGTGAAGGCAGAGCAGGGCACACTGAGAGTAATGGCAAGTTGCCTCGAGAGAGATAAACTTAAAGTGATAAGGCAGGTGGGAGGGAGTGGCACGCGTTTGTCATGTCTTCGGTGCCATGGAGGATCGCTCATGGCTGCTCTGCTCGACGTGTGTTCTCTACTAGCACCCCATCCATGGGAAAGGGAATAAATGAGACAGAGTACAAACACGTGGGTAGGAATTTGAAGTACCTAGGCACGTGGGAAAAAACCAGAAAAAATAGTGGTAATGTCTGTTACATAAGTTTGTTGACAAAAAATAGGAAAAAAATAACATACATGATTTAGTTTTCTTTAAAAGAAGGGATAGTGGACACAATAGAAGTTGAAATTTATGAAATGAAAGGTTCCTGGACAACATATTTTATACATACAAAATATGTAATTTTACAAAGCGGAGGCCTCATTCAATACTTAGTTTTTTTTTGGATGGAAGGTTCTTGGGATGGTGGTCTGAAAAATGGGCCTATGTTGTTCCGTGGCCTACAAAGAATACCCAGAGTTTTGTGATATACAAATTGAGAAGCATAGTTCGGAATATCATGTCCAAAATATTTATCATTCTCGAAAAAGTATTCTTTACATATGTTTTACAGACACATTGTGTTATATACAAAGAAGATATTTACTTTTATACATACAAAATATGTAATTTTATAGAGTATGGGGATGAGATTTTATAGAGCATGCACGAAGCCCTGAATTCATACTTAGCCAGTTTTTCATCGCGGGCTGGCAGGCTGAAAAATGGGCTTTTGTTGTTTCATGGCCTACAAAAATACCCATAGTTCCGTGCTATACAAATTGAAAAGAGGAGTTCAAAGTATTTGAATTGTAAAAAATAGTGGTAATGTTTGTTACATAGGTTTGTTGACAAAAAATAGGAAAAAAATAACATTTCTGACTTAGTTTTCTTTAAAAGAAGGGATGGTGGACATAATAGAAATTTAAGTTTATGAAATGAAAGGTTCCTGGAAAACATAATCTATACATACAAAATATGTAATTTTACAAAGCAGAAGCCTCATTCCATAGTTAGCCAGTTTTTGGATGGTGGATTCTCGAGATGTCGGGATGAAAATTGGGCTTCTATTCTTTTTTGGTCTACAAAAAGCACCAATAGTTCCGCGATATACAAACTGAAAATTAGACTTGCGGACTATTTGAATTTGAAGGGGCTCGTGTCGTATAACCAAATTGAAATAATAACTGAATAACTTATCTTTCTATGAATAAAATCATTTATAATTAATTAAAACAAGTTTAGCATTGTCGAATTAGTTTTCCTTTTTACATATGCTGGTGGAAAAAAAAACAAAAAAAATAGTACTGACGTCTGTTACATAGGCTGGTGGACAAAAGTATGAAAAAAATAGCATTGCCGAATTAGTTTTCTTAAAAGAGGGGGTTCTCGACTTAGCCAATTTTTGGATCGTGGGTTCTCGACTTAGGAAGTTTTTGGATCACGAGTTCTCAGGCTGGGGACCTGAAAATCGGGCTTTTGTTGTTGCGTGTCCTACAAATAACACCATGAGTTCCGCGATATACAAATTGAGAATCGAACATGCAGACTATTTAAATTATAAGGGGCTCGTGTCCAAAAAATTTAGCATTCATGAATTACTTTTCTTTACATAGGTTTTACATACGCTGATGGACATAAGGACAAAAAGTATATTACCAATGTCTTTTACATAGGGCGATCGACAGAAGGACCAAATAAATAGCATTCCCAAGTTGTTTTTCTTTAAAACATGGGCTCCTCGACACAACAAATTGAACTTTATGAAATTATAGGTTCCTGGACGCCATAAACTATTCATAGAAAATACGTAATTTTTTAAAGTAGATATTTACTTTTATGCATACGGAATATGTACTTTTATAAAGTATGGGGATAAGATTTTATAGAGAAAGGACGGAGCCCTCATTCCATATTTTCACGGAGACCTAATTGCATAGTTAGGCAGTTTTTGGATTGTGGGTTCTCGGGCTGGAATTTGGGCTTCTATTGTTCCATGGTCTAGAAAGAGCATCCAGAGTTATGTGATATAGAAATTCACAAGTGGGCTTGCGGACTATTTTTATTTTAAGGGTCTTTGTGCCAAACCGTATGAAGGACATGTGGTAAAGATGCAATAAATGACATACTCTCTATATGTTTGAGTAGAAAGAAAGTAGTGAACACAATTTTATGACATTTATATAAAGAAATAATAAAACATGTTACATGTTCCAGGAAATTTAAAGAAACACACTTATATATGTGTGTGTGTGTGTGTGTGTGTGTGTGTGTGTGTGAAATATGATATCTCAAATTTGAGTGAGTGATTTATGTCATACTTCATTTTGAAAATTACCAGGTAGGAGAAAATATGCATAAGGAAAAAGAGAATTGAGATAAAATAAACAAAATGACTTCACATTCAACATAGCGGAAGATAAAAATCTAGGAACACATAAAAACATGAAAACAAATAGCATTTTTGAATTAGAGCATGGACGAAACCCTCATTTCATACTTAGCCAGTTTTTGGATCGTGGGTTCTCAAGGTGGGGACCTGAAAATTGGGCTTTTGTTGTTCCATGTCCTACAAATAGCAGCGAGAGTTCTATGATTTACAAATTGACAATGGGACCTGTGGACTATTTGAATTTTAAGGGGCTCATGTCCCAAAAATTTAGCATTCGCGAATTAGTTTTGTTTGCATAGGTTTTACATACTATGGTGGAAAAAACACAAAAAATAGTATCGATGTCTGTTACATACGGTGGTGGACAAAATGACCAAATAAATAGCATTCCCGAATTAGTTTTCTTTAAAACAGGAGCTCATGGATACAAGAAATTGAAATGTATCAATAAATTATACATAGCAAATACACAATTTTTTAAGGTAGATATTTACTTTTATACATATGAAATATGTACTTTTATAAATTATGGGGATCAGATTTTATAGAGCATCCATGGAGGCCTCATTCCATACTTACCCGTAGCCATGATTCCATACTTAGGGAGTTTTTGGATCGCGGGTTGTCGAGCTGGCAGGCTGAAAATTGGGCATCTATTGTTCCATGGCCTACAAAGACCACCCACAGTTCCGTGATATACAAATTGACAAGAAGAGTTGTAGACTGTTTTAATTTTAAGGGCCTTTGTGTCAAAAGCATGAAGGATAGGTGGTAAAGATGCAAGAAATGACATACTATCTATATACGTTCGAGTACAAAAAAATTAGTGAACACAATTTTATGACATTTATATAAAAAATAATGAAATGTGTTACATATTCCTGGAAATTTAAAGAAACATACACACAGACACACACACACACACACACACATATCTGTGTGTGTGTGTGTGTGTGAAATATGATATCTGAAATTTGAGTGAGTGATTTATGTCATACTTTATTTTCAAAATGACTAGGCCGGAGAAAATATGCATAGGAAAAAAAGACAATTGAGATAAAATAAACTGAATGACTTCACAGATAGTTGAAGATAAAAATCTAGAAACACATAAATATAGGAGACAAAAGAACAATTTTATTTGGAATATATGAAAAAAATAATAGTTTGTTACATATCCCTCGAAATGTAAATGCATTTGTCATATAGACTGGGATTGGGGATCTCGAGGACCATAACAAAATTATGTACACGATGTTGGCAAATATCTAACAGACAGCGCATGCTTGTATGCTTTTCATTGATGGAAAGTACAACAATGAAGATGGCATGAGTACAGAAAGTATGTAATAGATGGGCATTAGGAGAAGATGATGCAGAGAAGATTCGAATAAGCTCAGAAGAGATAGTGCAGAGGATTGTTGGCAAGATTAGAGTAAGTGGAACAAAGTAACCTCGAGAGGAGAAGCAAAATTTTTGATCGTTGGATCCCATTTACAATTCCCGATGACCGTTAGATCAAGTGTTGATCGGGACTTCTCGGGAGGAGAAGCAGCATTTCTGATCGTTGGATCCCATTTACAATTCCTTATGATCATCAGATCAAGGTGTGATCTGGACCGTTGATCTCACTCCATTTCAGAGTTTCGCGACTCACGAATTGGAGAGGCAAGAAACATAACCATCGAAATCGATATATGTGAAATCACGATTTAATCACAGCCGTCAGATCAAGGTGTGATCTGGACTATTGATCCGACTCCATTTCAGAGTTTCACAAATCGCGACTTGGAGAGGCAAGAAACATAACCACAATAATGTTAAAATCGCGATATGCAAAATCGCGATATGATATGAGACATTGAATTAAGATCAGATTTGGACCGTCGAATCATAGGACAAGTCGCTGACTTGGAGTCAACGGAGCATGGTGTGGAAACTCACGAGATGTAAAATCGTGATATGATCTGAGCCATTGAACTAAGATTAGATCTAGACCATCGAATCATAGGACAAGTTGCTGACTTGGAGTCAACGGAGCATGGTGTGGAAACTTGCGAGATGCGAGATTGCGATAAGATCTGGACCGTCGGATCTATGGAGATTTCAACCATCGATCAGACTCAATGAAGTTTATAAACTCGCGAAATATGAAGTGCCTTTTGGCATAGCCTATGGTCACCGTCGGTGGTCATGATAAGGGAAGGAGTCAGTTTAGATAAGCTCCATTTCAGGGTTTCGGGGATCGCGACTTGGAGAGTTGAGATGCCTCATCTCCAGATTCACAAAATGTGAATTTGTGAAAAGAACTTTATGCATAAGAGCTTGGTCATGGCCTTGGTCATATAGAGGAAGGAGCTAGCGTATAAAAGCTCAATATCAGAGTTTCGAAGATCGCGATATGAAGTGTCGAGACACTTGGCCACAAGAATGCCAAAATGTCGAAACCTGATTTAAAGGCAAGATTAATAAAGTTCATCCAACGATGCAGATAAAATTGAATATGATCGGAGGGATATTGTTCTCTATCAAAGTTAATTCATCAGTTACGAATTAGTTAGCAAAACTGATTCATGATTCCTGATCGGTTGGCGTTTTAGTTGCTTAGATGGTTTTTCTTTTGCCTCAAAAGATTCAAAGGGTAACTGTTGTGGGTGTGGTGTATAAAAGAAAAATATAAAGACTATACATAGTTGGTTGTTCTGGATGAAAAATGAATTAAACTGTAAGAAAGGGAAAATCACAGGATGCGCAGTGTGAGAATGAGAATATGCGCAGTGTGAGATAAAACTCAGAGAAGAGTAACAAATGAGGAAAAGACTTGAAGCAGAGAAGAATGACAGAACAGGTTGAAGCAGAGCAGAATGATAGAACAAGTTGAAGCAAAGCAGAATGACAGAACAAGTTGAAGCAGAGCAGATTTGAAGAACAGACAAAGGAAGAGAAGAATTGCAGAGCAGTTAGAAGAAGACCAGATTTACAGAATAGAGAAGAAGTGGTAAGAATCGATTTATCTATGTAGTTGGTTGTTTAATTATTCATTTATATTCCAGGGTGGTTGCGAGGTGGTAGGGAGGACTGTTGTCCTCAGAGTTTCAAGTAGGATCTTGAACACAGGGAGTTGTAGCTTCCATCTGGTTGCAGCCAGAGAAACCAGGGTGGCAGGGTGGTGCAAGGGAGAAAAAGTGTTCTCTGTTATACAGGTTGGAGCCTGTGTAACTTGAAGTTGGTGCTTCCATCCAGTTGGTACTGGAACATTAGGGGAGTTGGTGCTTCCTTCTAGTGGGTGCTAGAGAAACAAGAGAGTCAGTGCTCTCAAACAAATTGCATCTTGTAAAACAGATGTAGCAGCCTCACATTGAGTTGGTGCTCAATTATAGATGATGTACAGAACTAAAAGACTGCCTTTCATTTCGAAGAAGAAGAGGTTTTCTCCCTTTATGGGTTTCCTCTTGAAAATATGTCTTTGTGTATACCTTATGTGTGACTGATGCTCATTACTTTTATTGTCTATATGCTGTATAATATTGATGATCACTTGAAGAAAGATTAAGAATGTATTAATAGACTTAAAAAATTTTAAGCCCAATAACAAC
>JZKD02S1168188.1:192451-212947 GCA_000966675.3 Picea glauca
AGGGTTCAAGAAAGGTACTGTTGACAACAATCTCTACATTAAGTCTGAAGGTGATAATTTACTAGTTGTTCTGGTTTATGTAGATGATATTATTTTTGGTTGTACTAATGAATCAAATGTCCAGTGGTTTGCTAACTCTATACAAACAAAGTTTGAGATGTCCATGATAGGAGAACTATCATATTTTCTTGGCTTACAAGTAAAATAAAGTTCTGCAAGAATATTTATCTCTCAAGAAAAATATTTGAAAGAGATGTTAAAGAAATTTCAGATGGAGGATTCCTCTCCTATTAGTACACCTATGGTGGTTGGTTACAAGCTTAGTAAAGATGATATCTCACCTGATGTTGATCAAACGTCATATCACTCTACGATAGGCAGTCTTCTGTACATCACAACATCCCGTCCTGATATAATGCAAGCTGTTGGAATGGTAGGTCGTTATCTGTCTTCTCCTAAACAAAGTCATTTGGTAGCTGTCAAAAGGATATTTAAATATTTGAAGGGAACAATGACTTATGGTCTATGGTATCCTAGAAATCAGAATTTCCAGTTAACTGCTTATTCAGATGCAGATTGGGCAGGTTGTGTTGATGAGAGAAAAAGCACCAGTGGAGGAGCATTCTTTCTAGGTGACTCATTAGTTGCATGTCTTAGTAAAAAGAAAAAATCAATTTCATTATCAACTACAGAGGCATAATACATTGTTGTTTCTACTTTCTGCACACAAATTTTATGGATGATACAAATTGTTGCAGATTTGAAGGTAACTTACACTGATCCCATTCCAATTCACTTTGATAACACCAGTTCCATTAGTGTCTCGAAGAATCCTATTCTTCATTCCAAGAATAAGCATATTACAATAAAGTACCATTTTCTCAGAGAACAAGTTACAAACATAATTGTTCAACTGAATTATATACCTTCTACAGAACAGATTGCAGATATATTTACAAAACCATTAGTAGCAACCCCTTTTGGATATCTTTGTCAAAAGTTGGGGGTTATAATTTCTTTTGTCTAATTTGTTCACTTGGTCAGGGGGAATACTTATTGCATATCTGGTGTATTTCTAAGATGCTTCTAGTTGACATGGGGAGTATGTACTACAACAACTTAGGGGGAGCGTGTTTCTTCTTTGGCATTGATGTCAAAGGGGGAGAAAGTGTGGTAATTTATTTCAGGATGTGATTTCAAGGATGCTATAGGAAATTTACAGTGGTTTCCATCAATGCCAAAGGGGGAGAATGTTGGAAAATATTTAACAGACAGTGCATGCTTGTATGCTTGTCATTGATGGCAAGTACAAAAATGAAGATGGCATGAGTACAAAAACTATGTAATAGATGGGCATTATGAAAAGATGATGCAGAGAAGATTTGAATAAGCTCAAAAGAGATAGTGCAGAGGATTGTTGGCAGATCATCGATGGCAAGATCAGAGTAAGTGGAACAAAGTAAGTTCGGGAGGAGAAGCAACATTTATGATCGTTGGATCCCATTTACAATTTCCGATGACCGTAAGATCAAGTGTTGATCGGGACTGCTAAGGAGGAGAAGAAACATTTCTGATCGTTGGATCCCATTTACAATTCCCAATGACCATTAGATCAAGGTGTGATCTGGACCGTTGATCCGACTCCATTTCGGAGTTTCGCGACTCGCGACTTGGAGAGGCAAGAAACATAACCATCGAAATCACGATATGTGAAATCATGATTTAATCGCAACCGTCAGATCAAGGTGTGATCTAGACCATTGATCCGACTCCATTTTGGAGTTTCACGACTCATGACTTGGAGAGGCAAGAAATATAACCATCAAAATCGCGATATGCAAAATCGTGATTTAATCGCAGTCATCAGATCAAGGTGTGATCTGGACCATTGATCCGACTCCATTTCGGAGTTTCACAAATCGTGACTTGGAGAGGCAAGAAACATAACCACAAGAATGCTGAAATTGCGATATGTGAAATCACGATATGATCTGAGCCATTGAATTAAGATCAGATCTGGACCGTCGAATCATAGGACAAGTCGTTGATTTGGAGTCAACGGAGCATGGTGTGGAAACTCACGAGATGCAAAATCGCGATATGATATGAGCCATTGAACTAAGATCATATCTGGACTGTTGAATCATAGGAAAAGTCACTGACTTGGAGTCAACAGAGCATGGTGTGGAAACTCGCGAGATGCGAGATTGTGATAAGATCTGGACCATTAGATCTATGGAGATTTCAACCGTCGATCAGAATCAATGAAGTTTATAAACTTGAGAAATATGAAGCGCCTTTTGGCACAGCCTATGGTCACCACCGGTGGTCATGAGAAGGGAAGGAGTCAGTTTAGATAAGCTCCATTTCGGGGTTTGGGGGATCACGACTTGGAGAGTCGAGATGCCTCATCTCCAGATTCATGAAATGCAAATTCGTGAAAAGCACTTTATGAATAAGCGCTTGGTCATGGCCTTGCTCATATAGAGGAATGAGCTAGCGTAGAAAAGCTCTATATTGAAGTTTCGGAGATCACGATATGAAGTGTCGAGAGACTTGGCCACAGGAATGCCAAAATGTCGAAACCTAATTTAAAGGAAAGATTAATAAATTTCATCCAGTGGTGCAAATAAACTTGAATATGATCGGAGGGCTACTTTTCTCTCTCACAGTTAATTCATCAGTTACAAATCAATTAGCATAACTGATTCATGATTCCTGATCGGTTGGCGTTTCAGTTTCTTAGACGATTTTTCTTTTGCCTCAGAAGATTCAAAGGGTAACTGTTGTGGGTGTGGTGTATAAAAGAAAAATATACAGACTGTACGCGGTTGGTTGTTCTGGACGAAAAATGAATTAAACTGTAAGAAGGGGAAAATCACAGGATGTGCAGTGTGAGACTGAGAATATGCGCAGTGTGAGATAAAACTTAGAGAAGAGTAAGAGATGAGGAAAAGACTTGAAGAAGAGAAGAATGACAGAACAAGTTGAAGCAGAGAAGAATGACAGAACAAGTTGAAGTAGAGCAGAATGACAGAACAAGTTGAAGTAGAGTAGATTTGTAGAACAGACAAAGGAAGAGAAGAATTGTAGAACAGTTAGAAGAAGACCAGATTTATAGAATAGAGAAGAAGTGGTAAGAATCAATTTATCTGTGTAGTTGGTTGTTTAACTATTCATTTATATTCCAGGGTGGTTGGGAGGTGCTAGAGAGGATTGTTGTCCTCAGAGGTTCAAGTAGGATCTTGAACACAGGGAGTTGTAGCTTCCATCTGGTTGCAGCCAGAGAAATAAGGGTGGAAGGGTGGTGCAAGGGAGAACAAGTGTTCTTGGTTATACAGGTTGGAGACTGTGTAACTTGAAGTTGGTGCTTCCATCCAGTTGGTACTGGAACATTAGGGGAGTTGGTGCTTCCTTCTAGTGGGTGCTAGAGAAACAAGAGAGTCAGTGCTCTCAAACAAGTTGCAGCTTGTAAAACAGAGGTAGAAGTCTCACATTGAGTTGGTTCTCAATTATAGATGATGTACAGAACTTAAAAGACTGTCTATCATTTCGAAGAAGAAGAGGTTTTCTCCCTTTATGGGTTTCCTCGTGAAAATTTGTCTCTGTGTATACCTTATGTGTGACTGATGTTCATTACTTTTAGTGTCCATATGTTATATAATGTTGATGATCACTTGAAGAAAGATTAAGAATGTATTAATAGACTTAAAATTGTTTAAGCACAATAACAACTGATTCACCCCCCCTCTCAGTTGTCTTAGTAACTTCAACAAAATAGGACTGTGGAAATAAATTGGACATGGTAGAATGTAATACCTGAAAAGTTGAAATCTAAAGATCAGTTTTTGGGTATAGATATCTATTCAGAAAAGTTGGAATAACTGGATTGATAAACAAAGAACTATCACTATACACTTACATGGATGGTACGTATAAGTAATTTTTGTGTTTCCTTAGTCATGCCTTTCCCTGTTGTTTTTTGTGGGCGTCTCGCTTGAATAACTGGATTGATAAACACAGGATTTATGCATTTCCATGTTGGATTTCGTCGGTGACCAACTTCAATTTCTCTTCAATATAGATTCTCAAAGGGGAGACGTTGATGTCATTGTGGATTTTAAAGATGAAAACTTCATTTTATAATTCACTTAGATCAATTGAAATTTTACACAGAGCTTCGTGAATGTCTCCATTCTGTACTGAATGTTGGACTAGCCAGTTGTGCACCTCTTCTTCATGATATTCAACAATCCTGTAAAAATTTTCTAAAGACAAGGCCTTCAAATTATCAACTTGTTTATCGAAACCTTGCTTGGTTAATGCCAGGGAGTTGAGGATTAAGCTGGGGTCCTGGAATCTGTTTGTCTTCCCTGCTAAGTCTTTTTGGTGAGCTTTATGAATAATGTTTCTTTCTTTGATATTGCTTTCTCACATGATTGGACAATGACATAGAGGTTCTTCACTTTCTCTTTCCATCACGCTTCTAATTGAGTGAGTCATTTATTGGATAGGAGATCATGTTGTCTTCTTCTTGTCTCTGGCATGTTGTTGACATGAAAGGAAAAAGGAATGACCATGTGCACATAGAAAGTTTCTTATTTTTTCTAAGTACGTCTACAGAAGTACGAGCAAGTTATGTGCCCTGCTCTTCAGGGAATCCATATTCTGTGATGTTTCCCAGGCCTTAGTAATGAGTTCCATTCTTTTGTTGATATTTTCTCCACATATCCTCTACAGGATGCGAGGAATTTGGAGGACCCTTTCAGATTTGTTGCAGGGGTGCATGTAGTCACAGGCGTCACTATTTCCAAAGAACTAGAAAGAAATGACATTGGAAACAAAGCTTCCTCTAATTCATTAATCCGATTCTTTAGTCTGGCATTTTCATCTTCAAGGAATCCAACGAAATCAATAAGAGCATCTTCAGTTGCTATGTGAATTTGATATATTTTGGATGCCTACATATTGGCAAGGTGAAGTCCTGAATGATGTTTTCTTTTCTTATTTTTTACATCTCTTTTTTCAATGATTAATTTTTTTGATTCGGTTTCAAAAACAACACTCTGGAATACAAAGGATTCATCTTCGTAAACAATTTTGGTATCAACCATGTCCATTGAGCAGGCATGTTGAACTGTGTCTCTGGGATGATCAAGGTTGCATAATATGCTTTCCATATCAGCGTCAAGATCCATGTTTTCACTGTAAATTTCGGGTTGCTCCGCCTCCCCTACAACTATTTTTCCCTTCTTCGGAAAGATGGTGAGGAAGATGTTGACTGTATCTCTATAAAAATAATGTGGAGCTACTTCCATTAGTTTATGGAAATGTTGGTTTTCTCCAGACGCTGCTTGAAATGAAGAAATGGAGGGGACAATATAACCCCCCAGAAACATTGCTTCAATGTGTGCGAATGGAAAATCTCCTCATTAATGATAATATATATGCGTGTTGTATGGTGACCTGTTAGAAGTAAAGATGAATTATTGAATACTAAGAAGTGTGAAGGTGGTGATTACGGTGAAGAACATTTAAGGATTGGAGGTTTCGTGAATGAACCAAGATGGCGGCATGCGAATAACATTCCATGGTATTTGAAATTAAGACTAGGAAGAGATTGGAGGTTTCGTGGAGGAAGCAAGTTGGTGGCGAGTGAATGACATTCCATGGCATTTCAAATTAAGAATGGGAAGGGATAAGAAAATCCTTCGCAAAAATTACACTGATGGCAGAACTTCTCGAGCCTTGCGCGCATCATTTACATCTTAGACGGTGCCTACATGATCACCTGTTAACATTAAAGAATTAGAAAGAAGACATATATATACATATATATATATGTATAAATATATATATATATATATATATATACTATTTATTATTATGCACACGTGCGAAGGTGACGGGCACAGATAAGACCAAGCAAGGAAGGAATGGCGAAGTTTGAAAGTGCCTGGTGAAATCAGGCCGACTCCCAGTGCATATTTCATAATTCATGTGGAACACCAACAACGGATATGGAATTCCATACTTGGCCTCTTTCGGGATTGCGGGTTCTGGGGCGAGCGGGCTAAAAAAAAGACCTTTATTGTTCGGTGTTCTACAAATAGCACACACAATTCCACGATATACAAATAGACAAGCATAATTCTGGGGTGGCTGACATTTTATAGACTGTATACAGTTTTTGGATCACGGGTTCTCGGGTTCGCAGGGTAAAAAACGAGGCTCTATTCTTTTATGCCTTAGAAATAGCTTATGATAATAAATTCACAAGAGGATTTGCGGGTTGACTGACTAAACATTCTACTCTAGGGCTGGCGGGCTCCCAGAAACGAGGAATACATACCAAATATGCACAGATCCCTTATTCCATAGCTAGCCAGTTATTTGGATCACAACTTGCGGGTTGTACATTGGGCGGATTTCCACCATATAGAAATTGGGTTCTCGGGTTGGCGGGCTCAAAATTTCCTAAGAAAACCAAAGGGCTATGTGTGACTCCCAGTGCATATTTCATAATTCATGTGCAAAACCAACTCTGTGGTTACCAGATCAGTGTGTGTATAAACGAGGCAAAAGTAAATATGCACCTTCATAAAGTATGGACATGAGATTTTATAGACCATGTACTGATATCGCACTTCATACTTGCGGGTTCTGGGGTGGGAGGGGTCAGAAAATAGGCCTCTATTCTTTTGTGTTATACAAATATCACATACATTTCCGCGATATACATTGACAAGCAGACTTGCGGTGTGGCTGAGATTTTATAGACCATGTACAGTTTCTGGAGCGCGGGTTCTCGAGCTCACGAGGTTAAAAACGAGCCTCTATTGTTCGGTCCCTTACAAGTAGTTTATGATAATAAATTGACAAGCGGATTTGTGGGCTGGCCACCTCAACATTTCTCAATTGACAAGCGGGTTTGTGAGCTGGTCGGTTGAACATTTTACTTCTAATGATTTGCGCGATACACAAATTCATAGACTCCAGGGCTGGTGAGCTCCCATAACCTTATTCCATATTTAGCCACTTATTTGTATCCTGCACTTGCGGGATGTAGATTATGCCTCTAATGTTTTGTGTCCTGCAAATAACACTCATAGTTGGGCGATATACAAATTGACAGGTGGAATTGCGAGATGGATGACTCAACATTTCATTTCTGTTGGGTAGCGAACATGCAGGGTAGTGACCTCTAGGTGTAAATAAAATAAAATAAAATAAAATAAAACATAGTTGCAAACAAGCTTCATAAATACAGAGAAAGTAAATGAAAATCTGTTTACTATGGAACACGGTCAGAAAAATAATGCACCTCTGAATGGATTTGTCTACATCTCTGAGTAGGAGTTCTTTGAGCTGTCTATTTTTCCTAGTTGTTGGTATCAACAAAAGCACAAAACAAAAGGAATATGAACATAAGTTCATATGCTAAGAAAAAGGCAACTACTATGTACATATGCGAAAAAGAAAATATAATAAGATGAATAGAGTCATAAATAGTTTTTGGGAGGATGTACCTTTTTTTTTAGGCACAATGTATATTTTATAATAGGAGTCAAAGACCATCTGTATGCTCGCCAGAATGATATGTGTACAAATCAAGGATACATATATGCTTTGAAACATAGAAATATGAGTTTGCAATAAGTTTGATGTATATGTCATAATTCAAGTGCAATACCAATTGTATGGTGATCAGACCAATATGTGTCTAAGACAAATATATTGTATTCAGGAATGGGCACATTGGACCAAGCATGGTCAATGAGTGCATTTTGTAGATGGCATGTGTTGTTCAAAAGAAAGTGGAGATTGTATATGCACATGTAGTTTTCCAATTCTTTTGTTCTCCCAGTATTTTGTAGCATGTCAATATTGAAGTCTCCTACAAGTACAATGGGGTCATTCAGATGGAAATGGCCCAATGCATTGGAAATAACGTAAACTATGTTGGAGAATGATGCATGGGGAGCAACATACAGATTCAATATTGCAACTTCTGTTTCATGGAAAAAAAAAATTGTAGGCACCAATTCAACATTCTTTTCTTTGATATGTATATGGTCCAAAATTGGTACATGTTTTTTCACCAGTATCATCACCCCATGTGTAATGTAACTTGATATGCAATTGTGATTTGGGAATTGTTTGTTCTGGATGCATAATGTCATGTGTGTTTCCTGCAAGAAAAAAATATCATATTGCATTATATCATAGTCATTTAGTATATCATCCATGTGTGCATTTAAGTTTCATGTGTTAAGTGAGAGAATTGATACAAATGAATTTGTTTGTATGGATTGGTAGTCATAATGCACTTTCCATTTTGCGGTGGTCCTGATTCGTTCCATTTCAATATCAAATTTTTGTTTCACTTTGAAGTTATCTTTTGTGAGAGGACTTAGTAAATACAACGAGTCTATTCTTCTGACATGGGACAGTGTTGTGTATACAAGTCCATGTATCTGAATTCTAGCAGGATAAAATGCAACATTATCAAGTGTTAGTCCTTGTGATCTGTGGACTGTATGTGCACATGCAAGTTTAATCAGAAACTGTTTTCGAATCTTCAGTCAATCTGTCTTTGCTGATGTCAACACTAGCTTCGATATTCGCAAAATAGGTGTCCAATCGCTTCTAGTGTTTGAATTATGTAGATAAGACAACCTGCTTGCTTGTTTCTTGTCTATATGCGGTTCATGGAACTTAATCCAAAGGACATCCACCTTTTCTGTCTTCATATAGTCTTTCAGTATTCCATCTGCACCATTCACCAAGCCATCCTGTGAATCATAGTTGCAGGCATATATTTCAACCAACATTTCTAATTTGAGGACAAGTTGCAAAGGTAGAGTGATTGAATGTTCATGATGTGGCACATTTCCATGGTTGTCTTCTTCCAGGTCAATCGAATTGATGATGATATCATCGCCAGGCATGAGCAACAGCATGTGGTTGTTATGCTTTGCAACATCATTATTTGTGTAGAACAGGTAAGGGAACGCTGGTTCTATTGGTGTAGGCCGTAAGCACCTCAAATTGATATAGGTCAAGTCATCATATGTTTGGTTGTTTGTGCGCATTCTATTCAGAATTGCAATGAATGTTTCATTTGTCTGGCGCATTCTAGTATGCAACTCAAAGCATTTAATATTGTCTCTCCAGAAGTCATAGGTGAGTGTTTCCATGTCAATGGTAGGTTGTTCGAATATCAAAGAATCTTGGATGGGCTGTGCCTGGTAAAGATCCCCACAGAATATCAAGTCAATGTTTCCAAAGTATTTCATCTGTACATGTTTTATGCTTCTTAGTCGGTTGTCAATGGAATACAAGAACCGACTTCCAATCAAAGATGCTTCATCTATAAAGACAAGTTGGAGTTTGTCATAAATATTAGATAATGTATCCAACATTTCCTTGCTAAGTGGAAGAAATTGTGACTTGTTAAAAGGCATTAAAAATGTAGAGTGGATTGTTGTTCCACTAGCACTGTATGCAATGTTTCCTATGTATGAAACTATTAAGCCCTTTGTTTTCATAGGATAAGAGGAATTGTTTGAATCATAGATTCGTATCAGAATTTGGAACAATGCTTTCGCTGTGAATGTCTTGCCTGTTCCTGCTCCGCCTGTAAGGAATAGGTGCACAAGACTGTTCATGTTCAAGCATTTTTTAAGAGAAATGTCCTTTAGAATTGTTTGTTGTTCACGATTCAACAGATGTCTTATTCTGTGGTATTCGTTATTTTCAATTAGGAAATGATGTTTTGTAACTTGAAAACCAAGATTGATACGTTTTTCACCTCCATTCATTGGAGGACGAGGCAAATCTTCTTGTAAGTCATAGGACTCCGAAGGAGTTCTGGTTGTTTTGGGGTTTCTAAATCTCTCATCATGATCACCAGGGTTTTCTAGCTCATTAAGTGAAAATTCTAGATTGCCCCATGTTGGATTAATATTGTAGGTAAATCTAGCTTCATTGATGTGCACTATAGTCTTAGACGCAACATACGCAACCTCCCATGTAGAGAAGTTATGTATTAATGTGTCTTCATTTTCATCGAATGGAAGGTACAAAAACAATTTTTCTCTACAATAGTTTTCATAGTCACAATGTTTATTGTATTTGACAAACCGTATCACAAAGGATTTTTGTCTTTTTGATATGGGTGCACCATTTTTTTTGTAATGTGATACAAATTATGCTAAGAAGATATGACTAATAGGAGATGGATGATGGACGTAATAATCAATAATAGATCGACATACCACGTCCTCTGAATTGTCAGTTTCTTGTTGCAGCAAAATCGATGGTTTAAGAAAAAATATGTGTTTATCAAGTGGAGATGTGTTTATGAAGACACATTTTCTTGAACTACAAGTGAGCGGCAAGGAAACTGTAATGTGATGCTTGTTGAGCAGACATTTGTTGAAGATTAAGCAATGTATTTCCAAGTGTGTGTATCATTTGTATGGCATCAATATGACTTTTTTCATGTTCTTTCTGTATTGTTCTGAATGCACTTGTCATAGATTTGTCAATCTTCGTCATATACGAGGTACACTACTAAGTTGCAACATATGCATTCAGCAGTACGATTTGTATTTTCTTTCCACATAATTGGCATGTCCTTTGAGAAATTGTTGTTCCAAATATGGGAGAATTTTCATTTAAGGAAAAGTGTTGGTTGCCTAAGGGTACATTGTATGGCTTGGATGTACTCATCTTCTATAACATTTACCTGTGTCAAGAAGGCATCAAAGCTCATCATTTCGTCAAATCCTCATTGTTCTAGAAATGCGAACAAGGATTTAGATTTATCAAAAATAACATTGTCCTCTAAACTAACTGGTTCTATGATTCGTGTAGCTCTCATTGGCGGCATGGCAAAGTTGTATCTGCAATGCGAGTTTTTTCGTTTTCTACAACTTCTTGTATGGTAATGTCTATGGACTTTCGCAAGTTCTGGATCCAAATGATATGTATTGCATGTTATGTATTTATCTACAAATTGCTCGATGTTTGAATTGTTATCACTTCCATAGACCGATGCACCCTCTATCCACAACAGTGCGTGGTCATGTTCATTTCCCCTATTTTGGAATTCAGTCACAAAATAGTAGTCTGATATTTTCCCGAAAAACGTTTCATCGTGGAATATCAATTGTCTCAAAGAATTTATTCTATCTCTATAGTAGAGAGTACATGTCACCGGGTCTTTTCTTATGAGGTAGTCAATGTCATTATTTTCCAGTGTATTTTTTTTTTTTAAGTTTCTTGTTACTATGCAAGTCAAATATGGAAGCCACCAATGGATCCAACAATGCTCTGCACTTGTAAATGTGACGGAAAATGTTGGCGGGCCCAATTGCCGAATCATTGCAAAACATTTTTTTTCTTTTGTTGCAAATAGTCAAGAGAAGTGCAGATGTTTTTGGAATCTATGTATCCAATATCAGATTTCAGATTTTTTTCTAGGTTTACTTTGTACTTCACATCCTTGGCTAACAACTTTCTTCCTTGTAACTGGCCTTTTCTTATTCGGACCCACGTGTAGGACATAACTTGCTCTATTATTATGCACATTGTTTTGAAAAACAAATTTGTTATGTGACACGAGAAGTAACTACTTGAATGTAGCAGCTCCCATTGGACTATTTTATGATAACTAAATTGTTCTGTGATATCAGTGCCATGTGGATCTCCATAGAAGAGTGTTGGAAAGTTCATTTCCTCATTGAATTATTCCTTGAATATTCCAAGTGGACGTTGCACCTCGGCAGGTGTTTCATTCTCTGATTCATCACTTGCATCAAAATCACTAGGATTTTCGAGAGTGTCTGCAGAGTTTCCATGTTCTTCTGTGAGAACATTGTTCCAGCTACCATTTATACAAATGTTCTATGCTTTGTACAGGGCCCTGGAACATAATTCCTTTAATGATTTCATAACAACATGCACATGCACTTTGCCTGTCTGATAGGCATTTTTGTATTGCAAGCGTATTTTTAGAACCATAACGATTGTAATTGTATTGTTAATGAATTGTGACAACGCTTGTTGCACAACATCTATTTGAACAAGAACATTAATAATTGATCTTGTTAAGCCCATCTCGGGTCGTTTATAGCCCCAAGGTATGATTTGAGAAAATGCAATTTCCAGAGACACACGTCTCTCCTCCAGTTCAGTGAGGGCACTTACATCTGCTAGTGGTGTATTACATCTTATTCGGTTAGGGGTTGCAAACTGTGGCAGTTTTCCATTTTCAAGCGATCGTTTGCATGGAAGACAAACTTTCTCACTGGAAAATGGTTTATCGTGCACTGTCAAGTAGAGGTATTCTAATTGCAAATCAGGCGTGAAAAACTTACTGTTTTTTGAAAAATTCAATTGTTCACAAATTGCACATGCAATGGAAGGAATGTATTTCATTTGCTTCATGTAGGTCTGTCTTGCATTTTTCTTTCGCAGGGAAGTATGGGTAGAAATTGTTTCCTGGTTTTCATTACTACTACTGCATGGTGTTGCTTGTATACCACGAACTCACACAGTTGCATGACCATTCTGGGATATGTGATCGCACATGTTTATGTTCTGTTCTGCACGGACAAATTTCTTTACATTGTGATATGTCAGTTTCTCTCTAAAAGGAAGTGTAGCAATGCATTTTTTTCTCTTGCGCATGACCTTTTTCAAGTTGTGGTAACTTATTCTACGTTTCTTGCCCAAGGGAAGGATGATATGGTGGGAACTAGGATGAATTTCACTCTCACCTAGCTTTTGAATAACTACTTTATGTTTTTTGTTCAAGGCCTCTATGGCCTTATCACAAGCCAAACAAATTTGATGAATAATTTTTTTCAAATTGTGATAACCTAGTCTACGTTTTTTGTTTAAGCCCTCTATGGCATCATCACAAATGACATGAATTTTATGCATGTTTTTTTTTGCCCCTATCTACCCAGATTGCAACTGAGAAGAGTTTCATTTTCACTAAAAAGCATTCCAAGCCTATGCAGATTCAATGTCATTTGGGTGGCATCGATAGTCAACCCTGAACTACCGATATGTCCAAGCAAAGGTTCATAATGGATATGTGTTGTATCTGTTTTCAAGGAGAGGATGTCAATTGTTCGATCGTAATTTGAATCAGTAACCTAGGAATGGACAGTTCCATCTGGAAAGGGCGACCACAGTTGGATATTCACCCTGAATATCATATACAACCATTGCAAACATAATGTACAACCCTCCATATTCCCTTTTTCATATGGAAGCGCCATGTTCACAAGGTATTCCTGCGAACTTCAAACTGCCGACATATTTTCTACAAGATACAGGCAAAGGTGATGATACAAACACCTAAAATCCTGTTGGTTGCCGCCTATAATCACATTGAAAAACGACTGTACAGCGTAAATCCACAGCGATTGAACATCGAACTCCGTTGCCACCAAAAAACAAATTGCATTGAACAAACTATCTCCACAACTAGACACAACATTTGTTGCCAGCTGTAAACCATGGTAATCTATGCCATGCAAAATCCATTTCCATTGCGATTGAAGGTCTTTGCAAATAACAGACAAGTAAATACGAGGACCTTCTATATTGCATATGGACATTTTTTTGTATAGCAATGGTTCATAATGGCCACTGAGAGCATTGACATCATGAAACAATATGCAATATGGATTGTTAGATGCAGTTTTGTTGAATAGTAGATATCTTGTTTTTCTTGTCAATCACCATATGCCAACTGATATATTGAGCCAATTAGACAGCCACCGTATACAAAATGTATCTCCCCAAAGTCCCCTCTCATGTGCACGCAGAAATGGAGATGCAAACAAACGCATCCTTGAAAAATATGTAGCGACATCATGTATTTCATGCAACTGCCGAAGAAAATCAGATTCCAGCTCGTATTCATAGGAGTGCAACGCCTCGACATCGCCATTTTTAAAACAAGTCAAGAAATAATCTATCAATCCATTGCACAACTCGGTTGACGAATAACAGAAATGCAATAGAACCCGAATGTATCAAAAAGGCAATCCCCAATAATATAGGAGAATGCATCCAATCTAAAAATCCTATTTCTATGCAAAACCACGTCAATGTTGTCATGTATAATGAACTGTGTATCTATTTCATACGACTCAACATGTATTACTTTTTTCATCTTTTCAACTGTCATTTTGAAGCTGTTTGCTACATACTTTCACTTTCTATGAAAACAGAGAAAAGCAAGGAAAAGAAATAAAAGGTACCAAAATAAAAAAGGAAAGCAAAATAGGGTACCAATCCCCGTATGTATCTTTGAAGATTCTTCTTCTCAACTTGAATCCCCCCTAGTCCCCATAGAAGATGAGAAGAAAACAGACCGACAATTAAAATTGAACCAAACAGAAGAAACAACGCAAATAAATAAAACCATAACTTTACTCAGCAGAAAGAGAACAGGTAGATGCAGTTTTCCAACCCACAGAATAAAAACATACCCTGTGGCTACACCCCACCCGATGGTTCCCTCTTCTGATAGCTCCCAACTACTTTTCGTAAAGCCCTCTGCATTGCAATTTTCAGAAAAACTATGGACGCGACAGTCGGCATATGAAGATGCATGCTTTCCAGGAACATAAACTAAAGGCATAGACAAAGATGGTGTACAAAAAAATTTGGAGGCAGGGACTCCCACCATTGAGAAACAACAACAACAAAGAAACTTCCCGTCAACAAAGGATGAGAAGAGCTCAGCCCCAAAAACTGCAAACCACAACAACAGATCCAACAACTTGTAAACTTGAAGAATAACAAACCAGTCAACAACCACAAAGAGCTCGAATTGCAAGTGCAGGACCTCAACTTTGCAAAGTTGAATCAAACAAGAACCAGAATCATGGAATGAAGCAGCGAACAAGGATCGAGTACTCGAGTAGTGATGCCGACCATGAACGAAATTGTATTGCAACGCTTCTTTACAATAAACATTTAAGACTGGCAGACGTGTTAGGTAAATAGACCATCGAAGGGCGTAGGCCTGTGCAAACATTTAAGAAAATATGCAGCGTGGCAGGCCTGTTCTCTCAAACCACGCAACAATAAAGAAAAAATCACACATAGACAATAAAGAAAAAATCACACATAGTAATATGGTAGAGAATGTATTCTACCCAACAAAAAATGCTAAGGGAAATATTTGAACTAATCCACCTTCGACCAATGCATATCCCAATATATTATTAAAAAAGACCATATACTACCAAATACTTTGGATATGCCAACATATTTAACATTGGGAATAGCTAAGGCTGCAATAAGACTTCCAATCTGTTGTCCAATCACATCTTCACAAACATGATACTCTTTATTATATAAAAATCAATGTTTTCACTTCCCTTATTCCAACAATAAACAATATGGAAATATTTCTGGTCAATGCACAATTTAATACCAAGTCAACCATTTATTGATAGCTAGAATCCCTCTATGCCTAGAAGAGGAACTAATAAAACAATCTACTATTATATCCATTACCAGTAAGCCACACAAGACAAAATAATCCCGTGAGCCAAAATAATAATCAACTTCAGTTTCAATTGCCTCCATTGCCTCACATGGTGTGCTGTTACCTTTTTGCTATCTTTACTGCAAGAAGCTTCTGCGGCTTGCATAGTACAGGTTTAGCACGTGGGTTATAGGAGGTCTACTTCCTTCCACATTTTTACATTGTAGTAAATATGAAAAACTGAAACCAGTAACATATACAAAATTTATTTAAAAAACATTTCTATAGATCCAGACTAGAAAATGTAAAAAAAAATTGTGCTAAGAACAATTTTATCAACAATTTTTTCATAAAAAAACCAACCAGAATTATATTAAAGATCTACATATATCATATTCTGATTGTTTTTAAAAACAAATCATCTAAATCTTCTTAAAATTTGCCAAAACCCAAAATTTTATAAACAAAATTAAAAATAAAAATAAAAAATGAAACCCAAACTTCCTCACAAAGATGTCACAGCGTCCCACTCTAACCTTTAAGATGGAATGGTGAAAAGTTGTATGGTCACAGCGTCGCAATCTAACCTCTAAGATGGAATGCTGAAAACTTATATGGTCATATGCATAAATACGGGAATTATAGATGTAGCCAATTGAAAAGGGGCAGTGCCTCTAAAATATGGAAAACAAAGTGTCTTTTAAGATTGTTTCGGATGTTGGTTGTAATTTTTGTAACAGAAAGACCCCATTTCATGATCTCCTATCGGTACATTGCACACCAAATAAAATTAAAAGGACTCAAGAAACAACGTGATAGATTATAAATGGCATCATGCTTAAAACCGCCGAATCGATATTGAGAACTTTTATCTATACTAAACGACATATGGCATAATACTTGCAAACAAAACTTGTATATCTATACATACAATAGTTTTACTCTCGGAAGATGTTTATAAATCGCCAACTGGGCTGTGTGGTTCAGCGATGGTATCCAGCCTTGGCTTCCATGGAGACTGCCGAGTGGCACCTTGAGTTAAGGCTGAAAGAAATGAAGCGAGGTCTTCTTTTCTAATTCGAAGCTTCACCCGCACGGCCGATCCGTCTGTGGAGTAGGAAGACGAAACAATCCTGACGCCACCTCTATTAATCTTATTAACTGCACAATCTGCTTTTTCTTGTTTCATTGAACCTCTGCCTATGCCTGCACAGGACTCTGGCTGTAACCTGGAACTGGCGCTTGGGATGCTATGATCAAAGGAAGCCCTTGCAAAGGGCCCTGTCTTTCTATTGTTATTGTCATTAATGAGGTCATCCTGTCGGAATGGGAGAGGAATGAGATAATAGAGATGGCCACAAACAAGTCCTGCCCTTTCAGAAAGAGGTCGAGGACTAACAGATGCATCAAATATCCGATGATCCGGATAATCAACAAGTATTTCCTTCACAGAAACAGGACTACGCAGGTTCATCACGGTTCCGTCGGTTCTCATAATCTTTATCCGTCGATCATTGCGGTGGACAAATCCTCGCAGTAGCATGTTACCCATTCTGCTGATCTCTTTTATATACAATGTATATATTTCGCNTACCACTAGTTCCAATAATTCATTAATCTCTATTTTATTCGTCAAATAAATACAACAAATTTACTCCTGATTCAAATATTTCTGCAAGTTCCTATTTATTTGTCAAATAAATGGTTGTTTTTGGACTTTTTCACTCTATCGTCTATATAGACCCACGTGTGTTAACGTGCAAAATTGCGACCTCCATGCTGCCCATACGTCCACCATAGGAATCTTTTATCACAACCAACTTTAACATTGGGATAAACTGGACTTTCAACCGTGGAGTTCTCTTCCCAGCCGAAAATGCAGAACATTTTCCACATTTTCTTCTATTTGATAATATAATACGTAACGCCAAAAAAATTGACACATATATAGTCTTGTGTTCTTATTACATATTCAAACAATCTAAGTTTAAAATCCTTACGTGTTTGAATTCTTGGATTTCTTTTTTCTATATTTTTAATATTTTATACTTATCATAAAACAATATCGTTATAGCACACTTACAGTTTCATTATCCAAAGTATTATGTGAGAAAAAAAAAAAAAAAACAATACAATACAATACAATAAGACTAACTATACCCCTTTATTAGTCCCTGCTCTTCACGCTACATAGACTTATAGTAATTAATTTTTCATTTTTACATTAGTATGGCACCAAAAACAAGCACTTTAACCAAAGTTTTTAAAGTTTGATGCAAACTTTCGAGTCTCATTTGGKTTTTAAGGCTAAAGTTTCAAGTTTGAAGYTTTAGTTGGCCTCTTTGCAAGCATACCCTGAACATATCTTAGCTTAAAAGGACATTCAAGTACATATTCGGTTTGTAATATTCACTAAGTCAWGTAATGCTAGGCCTAATTCGAGCATTAGGTCTTGGCATTAAATGTTAAATGGATTCTCCATCTTAAAATTTGGATTTCCCTTGAGCCACTTTGTCACATTGGGCATGTTGTCTATTTGTTGTTCCCATGTGTTCCACCTTGTTTTCCTGCAAGTACTCATGTGTTTCTTCAAGCTTGATGTCGCCTCCTCCTACTATGGAGACAATCACTTGCAACCCAAGTTGTTCCATATCTCTATGTTCACCTTGAAGGTCATCCCAGTTAGTTTGTATCCCGGGCTACAGGAGCAACCTAGCTCAAGCAAGCCGCAACAAGAGGAGAGGGCTTCAGGAGTCAGGGCAAGAAACAACAAGAGGACTAGTGGACCCCCTATTTCTTGCAAGATTGAAAAGAGATAAGTTTTTTCATTATCGAATAGGTAAAATTAATTATGAGTCCTAATAGTTTTAGAGATTGAATGTGAAAATAAAAATAGTAATTTTTGGACTGAAATAATTTAAATGTAGGAAATACCTRAAAATCAAACTTCTAAGCCYGACTGCAATAAGCTCTTTGTATCTTTGTATATGGGAAGAATGGTGAATTMTGTGTCCGTCGAATGACTTCCATGTTGGACTCTTTCRCGTTCAATGGGGGTTCTTCTTCTGYGCCTTCCTCCTCCTCCTCCTGCACCTCTTCTTCTTCCTATTATTGGAATGGTGAGGCAACAGTTGATAACTGATCTCCATCCATGTGAMGAGATGAAGCARAGACTCTCAATGGAAACATTCTTCTCTCCTCGTGTTTTTGTTCCTTCCCTTCAGGCTGTGCARGGACTTATAGTAATCGATTTTTCATTTTTACATTAGTATGGCACGAAAAACAAGCACTTTAACCAAAGYKTTTAAAGTTTGATGCAAATTTCTGAGTCTCRTTTGGTTTTTAGGATAAAGTTTCAAGTTTTAAGCCTTATTTGGCCTCTTCCCGAGGCATACCCTGAACATGTCTTAGCTTAAAAGGACATTCGAGTACATATTTGGTTTGTAATATTCTTGAAGTCAAGTAATGGTAGGCCTAATTCTAGCATTAGGTATTTGCATTAAATGTTAAATGGTTTTTCCATCTTAAAATTTGGAATGCCCTTGATCCACTTTGTCATATGCTACCTAATTGTCGGCATGTTGTCCATCTGTTGTTCCCATGTGTTCCACCTTGTTTTCCTGCAAGTATCCATGTGTTTCTTCAAGCCTCATGTCGCCTCCTCCTACTCCGGAGACAATCACTTGCAACTCAAGTTGTTCCATATATCTATGTTCGCCTCGAAGGTCATCCTAGTTTGTTTCTCGGGATACACGAGCAACCTAGATCAAGCAAGCCGCAACAAGAGGAGAGGGCTTAAGGAGCCAGGGCAAGCAACAACAAGAGGACTAACTTGCCCGAATCTGCTCCCCCTATTTATTGCAAGATTGAAAAGAGCCGAGTTATTTCATTATCGAACAGGTAAAATTAATTCTCAGTCGTGATAGTTTTAGAGATTTAGTGTGAAAATGAAAATAGTAATTTTTGGACTGAAATAATTTGAATGTAGGAAATACCTGAAAATCAAAATTCTAAGCCTGACTGCAATAAGCTCTTTGTATCATTGTATATGGGAAGAATGGTGAATTTTGTATCCGTCSAGTGGCTTCCATTTTGGACTCTTTCGCGTTMAATGGGGGTGTTTTTTCTACACCTTCCTCCTMCTCMTCCCRCACCTCTTCTTCCTCCTGTTGTTGGACTGGAGAGGCGRCAGCTAATAACTGATCTCCATCCATGTGRCAAGATGAAGTAGAGACTCTYRATGGAACCATTCTTCTCCCCTGGTGTTTTATAGTGACAATGATTGCTAGGGCATGATGGGGCTTCTAAAATAATAGTCTGCAACTTCTTTCATAGTTGTGAGAAGCAACAGTAAGAATTATAGAATTTATAAACATAATACAATACGTATGTTTCTTACTATAAAATGGTTATTTTTCATATGATAAATAAACATGATAATCCAAGGGAGATCGATTTTCCAGTGCTCAGATAATAAACTACATATTCATGGACACCGGAAATAAAAAAATCGAAGATTCTATCCTTCTTCAAAATATGTGTGATAGACTATATTTTTTTGTAATTGGACACCATCACACCTTTTAATTAATCCTATTTACTCCAACCTTCTATCTAGAAGAAATATTGTAGAAAGATTGTAATATTTGGAAAAATTCTCGGGTTCAAAGCCATGATAAACTTTAGGATGGCATGGTGATAGTCATGTGGAAAAATATCTAAATTTTTAAACATGACATTTAGACAAAGTTGTCTCAGTTGAAACCACTACATGCCAAGTGGAATCAATATTGAAGCTTTGTTGCACAATATCTTTCATTGTTAGAGATCAATCTCATGTCATGGGATAAATGGCGAATTTATGATGCATTTCTTGATGTAATTTTGGGGTAGGAAATCTGTTAGAATAAAGCTTACTTTAGTAAGAGATAACTGTTGTAACTGTGAGTTTCAACGAGACTGTTGTAACT
>JZKD02S1168212.1:0-12728 GCA_000966675.3 Picea glauca
GATCCTCTCCTAGAATATTAGAGGCTTGAATGTAAGGACCAAACAGAGCGTACTTTGAAATGGAATTATAGAGAAAAATCCAGACATCCTTTTTCTTCAAGAAACACAATGTGTTGGGGACAATAATATGTATATTCGTTTATGGAATATAAAGTTTTTTTTTTCCCGAAAAAAAAAAGTCTACAACTATTAATAAATTAAGAAGCAAGGAGAAAACATTGATTCTTAGCATCATAACAAAAAAATAACAATACAGTCTAGACCAAAATAAGACAACATTTGTAGAAAAGAGCTTGTGTGTGATCTATCTATATCCTTTTCACTATTATTCCCTATCATGTTAATCTGCATGGCTTATGTTGGCCATGACAACCCCATCATAACTCATGACAACTCCAATAAGAGCCATTTAAGGCATTTTTTAGCTCAAAGATGAGTCATTGTAACAACCAAACCATTGTTAGGCAAAATCATTGCAACTAAAAATTAAAACTTAGAATAATTCATAAGGATCATAAAATATATAAATATTTATATGGTGAATGATGATTACAATCCATATTATAGAGTTGTGCTGGATAATAATATGTGTTGGAAAGGATTTATAGAGCCAGCACAGCTCTGTATTGATAGAGCCAATACTCCTAAATACAAGCCTTTCCACTTTTAAAATTTGTGGATGACCCATCCATACTTCTCATAGCTTTCTCATGCATGGTGGGCTAATGATCCGGATTATTTTCGGCATGAAATGAGAGCAGAGATATAATAAATAAATGCATAGAGATATCGCGTATATCCAATAATATAACAGAAATATATCAGAGATGTAACCATAAACACAGAGATACAGTAATACATGATTTTTATTAATGAAAGAAATGTACAAAGACTGTAAAAATATAGAGTGAAAAACTCTCTAGATTGGTGGCAGCTTATCTATGAGAAGAGATGTGACGTCTACTCGCATTCGCAAGAAGATGATTCCAATGAGGCTCTAAAGGAATTTTTACAATAAACAAGAATTCCAAAAACCCTAGACATCTAAAAACCTAACCCTAGGAGATGAAGCATCAAAAGTCGTGTGGGCCCAGTTTGGGTAAGTTAGTACATCAACTTCTCGGGGTCATAACTTTTGCATACGATCTTCGTTTTAGGCATATGATAGCTCGTTGGAAAGGTATCATCAAGGAGATTCATTTTGGGGGATCAATCATTCCTTCAATGATCATTGAGAACCTATATATTGAAAAACCTTCATTTGGGCCCTCAAAATGGCCCAGGAAGTTAAAAACTGCTAAAAATAGTAAATTGCCAAAATTGCCAGAAAATTATTTTGAGCCAGTCGGAAAAGGTGGGTGGCCATCGATATCCACCTAGATCAATCCTACATCCTTAGGAAGCAATGGTCTCCATTGCGTTGAGTTCCCGGTGGAGAGGGAAAAGCGTTTGTTGAATCTGCATCTTGGTGAGTTGCTTGTCTTGTTGGAGACAACGCGTTGCTCAGTTTGTGGGAGTCTGTCACGAACCTGTTGAGGTTGAGGTTGTTCAACAAGTAAAAATACATGAGAGGACGGTGTGCAGAAGGAATATTTGATTCTTTTTGCATCCTTGTTGACCTGCTTCTGTTGGATAGAAGGTGCTTGGGGCGAGGCTGTAGTGGTTGCAGTGTCCTTATGTTCTCCTTCTGAAAAGATTGTGAAGAAGCTAAATTTTGCAGTATGAGATACTACCTTGCGGCACTTTTTAGGTGGAATAGTAGTCGTAACTACCTCTAGTATTCTGTAGAGATGAACCCCCAGAGAAACAATGACACTGCGAGGTCGAGACTCATAAACAACATGGCGCTTCCACATATATGGTTGGCCCAAGAGAACATCACAAACATCCAGTGGGGAAACATCACATAATACCTCATCCTTGAAGGATTGGATGTCGTATGACAATCGACATTGTTGGATGACACGAATATCTCGTCCTTGGCAAAGCCACTCAATGTTGTATGGTTGCGGGTGTGGTGTTGTCGACAATCCCAATTGTTTGATGACCTCTATTGAGATGAGGTTCTTCTGGCTTCCGCTATCAACAATAAAATGAAGCGGGGTCCCCTTCATCCACATCTGTGAATGAAAAAGGTGCTCCCCCTCTTCAGGATCTGTTGGTTCTTCTGGTTGAATTGTTGCGGTCACGAAAATAGCAGTGGGGTCTACGTCAATGATCTTTCATTTACCAGTATTTTCATAATCAGATTATGAATCAAGGTATCGGCTCCTTGTCTTTGATTTAGGCCACCAATGATTGTTTTGAGAGACATTCATCAGTGTTGTGCTAGGGGCTTTTGTGGAAATTGCACCATTTTCTGGTGTCCTTCTTTGTCTTCCCGTGACCCTTCTTTTCCTGTGGCTTGGACTGGTTTTCCAGAGATTGTCTGTTAGGGTTATCGTTGTCATACTTTGGTTGTTGCGGATTTGTTGACCTGAAATCCCTTTTGTTTTGGTGCTTAAATTTCTACTCGATTTTAACAACATATCAATAAGCAGCACCGAGTGATGAGATATCCAAAAAATACATTTCAGTTTGGATGTATCTGTGTAGAGCCCCACGGTATTTCATAACCAAATGTCGTTTGGAGTATTTTATACCCATCTTGGTGCGCAAGGTATGGAAGGTATTGGTGAACTCCGGAACTTCTTGGCCCCTCTCTTGCCACGGTGTGGTCCATCTCATGTATTGGTCCTCATAGTTTCCAACAGGATAATACTATTCCTTTACTGCATCCACAAAAAAGTCCCAAGTTGGCTCGACCCCATATATTCTAGACTCATCTATGGAACTTTGCTCCCAATAAGTTTCCCACCAATGCTTGACATGAGGGAGAGCTTTAAGGAGTGCGAAGGTGATCTTTTCTCTATCAGAAAAATTGTGATCAAAGAAATAACCTTCTAACAGAGTTAACCATTTTTCTAGGGCTTCTGCATCTATCTGTCCTTCAAATACAGGAATATAAAAAATAACTTGTACCTTGAAAGGCGAGGTGCTTCCAAAGTGGCCGCTTGATGAAGATGCACCTATTTCTATCAGTAGACGTTGAAGGATGTGGGTAAAATTCTCCATCATTTCGTCCCTCTGTCACGTGAGAGTTTGTTCAAGCAACAAACTGATAGGATCGCAAGCTCCGTCATTTTTCTTTTCTTCCGCCATTGAGGGTTTCTTGGGTGTGTGAGAGTGAATTTCTTCAAGAGAGACAATCTCAAAACCCAACTTGCTATACTCGACCCTCTTCGGGGACATGCACTGAACAAACGATGAAGAACATCCTACTATGATACCACTGATCCGGATTATTTTCGACACGAAATGAGAGCNGTGGCTTGGATTGGTTTTCGAGAGATTGTCTGTTAGGGTTATCGTTGTCATACTTTGGTTGTTGCGGATTTGTTGACCTGAAATCCCTTTTGTTTTGGTGCTTAAATTTCTACTCGATTTTAACAGCATATCAATAAGCAGCACCGAGTGATGAGATATCCAAAAAATCCATTTCAGTTTGGATGTATCTGTGTAGAGCCCCACGGTATTTCATAACCAAATGTCATTTGGAGTATTTTATACCCAGCTTGGTGCGCAAGGTATGGAAGGTATTGGTGAACTCCGGAACTTCTTGGCCCCTCTCTTGTCGCGGTGTGGTCCATCTCATGTATTGGTCCTCATAGTTTCCAACAGGATAATACTATTCCTTTACTGCATCCACAAAAAAGTCCCAAGTTGGCTCGACCCCATATATTCTAGATTCCTCTATGGAACTTTGCTCCCAGTAAGTTTCCCACCAATGCTTGACATGAGGGAGAGCTTTAAGGAGTGCGAAGGTGATCTTTTCTCTATCAGAAAAATTGTGATCAAAGAAATAACCTTCTAACAGAGTTAACCATTTTTCTAGGGCTTCTGCATCTATCTGTCCTTCAAATACAGGAATATAAAAAATAACTTGTACCTTGAAAGGCGAGGTGCTTCCAAAGTGGCCGCTTGATGAAGATGCACCTATTTCTATCAGTAGACGTTGAAGGATGTGGGTAAAATTCTCCATCATTTCGTCCCTCTGTCACGTGAGAGTTTGTTCAAGCAACAAACTGATAGGATCGCAAGCTCCGTCATTTTTCTTTTCTTCCGCCATTGAGGGTTTCTTGGGTGTGTGAGAGTGAATTTCTTCAAGAGAGACAATCTCAAAACCCAACTTGCTATACTCGACCCTCTTCGGGGACATGCACTGAACAAACGATGAAGAACATCCTACTATGATACCACTGATCCGGATTATTTTCGACACGAAATGAGAGCNATATATCAGAGATGCAACCATAAACACAGAGATACAGTAATACACGATTTCTATTAATGAAAGAAATGTACAGAGACTATAAAAATACAGAGTGAAAGACACGCTAGAATGGTGGTAGCTTATCTATGAGAAGAGATGCGATAGCTACTCGCATTCGCAAGAAGATGATTATAATGAGGCTCTGAAGGCCTTTTTACAATAAACAGCAATGTCAAAAAACCTATACATCCAAAAACCTAACCCTAGGAGATGAAGCACCAAAAGTCATGTGGGCTCAATTTGGGTAAGTTAGTACATCAACTTCCTGGGGTCGTAACTTTTGCATACGATCTATGTTTTAGGCATATGATAGATTGTTGGAAAGGTATCATTGAGGAGATTCATTTTGGGGGATAAATAATAAATTTGGCTATCATTGAGAACCTCTATCTCAAAAAACCTTCATTTGGGTCCTCAAAATGGCCCCAGAAGTTAGAAACTACTAAAAATAGTAAATTGCCAAAATTGCCAGAAAATTGTTTTGAGCCAGTCGGAAAAGGTGGGTGGCCATCGATATCCACCTGGATCAATACTCCCTCATTAGGAAGCAATGATATCCATTGCATTGAGTTCCCGAATGAGCAGCATCAAGTGATGAGATATCCAGAAAATCCATTTCAGTTTGGATGTATCTGTGTAGAGCCCCACGGTATTTCAGAACCAAATTTTGTTCGGAGTCTTTGATACCCAACTTGGTGCGCAAGGTATGGAAGGTATTGGTGAACTCAGGAACTACTTGGCCCCTCTCTTGCCGCGGTGTGGTCCATCTCATGTACTGGTCCTCATATTTTCCAACAGGATAATATTGTTCCTTTACCGCATCCACAAAAAAATCCCAAGTGGGCTCGACCCCATATATTCCAGACTCCTCTGTGGAACTTTGCTCCCAATCATTTTCACACCAATGTTTGACATGAGGGAGAGATTTAAGGAGTGCGAAGGTGTTCTTTTCTCTGTCATAAAAATTGTGAACAAAGAAATAACCTTCTAGCAAAGTTAACCATTTTTATAGGGCTTATGCATCTATCTATCCTTCAAATACAGAAATATCAAAGTTAACTTGTACCTTGAAAGGCGAGGTGCTTCCAAAGTGGCCGATTGATAAATATGAACCTGTTGCTATCGACAGGCATTGATGGATTTTTTGGAAATCGCACCATTTTCCGGTGTCCTTCTTTGTATTCTCATGGCCCTTCTTTTCCTGTGGCTTGGACTGGTTTTCAAGAGACTGTCTGTTAGGGTTGTCTTTGTCATACTTTGGTTGTTTCGGATTTGCAAACCTGAACTCCCATTTGTTTTGGTGCTTAAATTTCTTCTCGATTTTAATAGCATATCGATAAGCAGCACCGAGTGATGAGATATCCAAAAAATCCATTTCAGTTTGGATGTATCTGTGTAGAGCCCCACTGTATTTCAGAACCAAATGTCGTTCAGAGTATTTGATACCTAGCTTGGTGCGCAAGGTATGGAAGTTATTATTGAACTCTGGAAATGCTTGGCCCCTCTCTTGCCTTAGTGTGGTCCATCTCATGTACTGGTCCTCATAGTTGCTAACGAGATAATATTGTTCCTTTACTGCATCCACAAAAACATCCCAAGTGGGCTTGGACCCATATATTCCATACTTCTCTGTGGAACTTTGCTCCCAGTAAGTTTCCCACCAATTATTAAAATGAGGGAGAGCTTTAAGTAGTTTGAATTTGATCTTTTCTCTGTCGGAAAACTTGTGAACAGAGAAATAACCTTCTAGCAGAGTTAACCATTTTTCTAGGGTTTATGCATCTATTTGTCCTTCAAATACAGGAATATCAAAATTAACTTGTACCTTGAAAGGCAAGGTGCTTCCAAAGTGGTTGCTTGATGAATATGCGCCTATTTTTATCGGCAGGCGTTGAAGGATGTGGGAAAAATTCTCCATCATTTCGTCCCTCTATTGCGTGAGAGCTTGCTCAAGCAGCAGACTGATAGGATCATCTACTCCGTCGTTTTTCGTTTCTTCAGCCATTGAGGGTTTCTTAGGAGTGTGAGAGAGATTGTCTTCAAGAGAGACAATATCGAGACCCAACTTGCTATACTCGGACCTCATCGGGGACATGCACTGGAAAAACAATCAAGAACGGCCTGCTCTGATACCATTGATCTGGATTATTTTCGGCACGAAATGAGAGCGGAGATATAATAAATAAATGCACAGATATATCGTGTATATCCAATAATATAATAGAAATATRTCARARATGCAACCATAAACACAGAGATACAGTAATACACGATTTCTATTAATGAAAGAAATGTACAGAGACTATAAAAATACAGAGTGAAAGACACGCTAGAATGGTGGCAGCTTATCTCTGAGAAGAGATGTGATATCTACTCGCATTCACAAGAAGATGATTATAATGAGGCTCTGAAGGCCTTTTTACAATAAACAGGAATGTCAAAAACCCTATACATCCAAAAACCTAACCCTAGGAGATGAAGCACCAAAAGTCATGTGGGCTCAGTTTGGGTAAGTTAGTACATCAACTTCCTGGGGTCGTAACTTTTGCATACGATCTCTGTTTTAGGCATATGATAGCTTGTTGGAAAGGTATCATTGAGGAGATTCATTTTGGGGGATCAATAATAAATTTGGCTATCATTGAGAACCTCTATCTCAAAAAACCTTCATTTGGGTCCTCAAAATGGCCCCAGAAGTTAAAAACTACTAAAAATAGTAAATTGCCAAAATTGCCAGAAAATTGTTTTGAGCCAGTCGGAAAAGGTGGGTGGCCATAGATATCCACCTGGATCAATACTCCCTCATTAGGAAGAAATGATATCCATTGCATTGAGTTCCCGAATGAGCAGCATCAAGTGATGAGATATCCAGAAAATCCATTTCAGTTTGGATGTATCTGTGTAGAGCCCCACGGTATTTCAGAACCAAATTTTGTTCGGAGTCTTTGATACCCAACTTGGTGCGCAAGGTATGGAAGGTATTGGTGAACTCAGGAACTACTTGGCCCCTCTCTTGCCGCGGTGTGGTCCATCTCATGTACTGGTCCTCATATTTTCCAACAGGATAATATTGTTCCTTTACCGCATCCACAAAAAAATCCCAAGTGGGCTCGACCCCATATATTCCAGACTCCTCTGTGGAACTTTGCTCCCAATCATTTTCACACCAATGTTTGACATGAGGGAGAGATTTAAGGAGTGCGAAGGTGTTCTTTTCTCTGTCATAAAAATTGTGAACAAAGAAATAACCTTCTAGCAAAGTTAACCATTTTTATAGGGCTTATGCATCTATCTATCCTTCAAATACAGAAATATCAAAGTTAACTTGTACCTTGAAAGGCGAGGTGCTTCCAAAGTGGCCGATTGATAAATATGAACCTGTTGCTATCGACAGGCATTGATGGATTTTTTGGAAATCGCACCATTTTCCGGTGTCCTTCTTTGTATTCTCATGGCCCTTCTTTTCCTGTGGCTTGGACTGGTTTTCAAGAGACTGTCTGTTAGGGTTGTCTTTGTCATACTTTGGTTGTTTCGGATTTGCAAACCTGAACTCCCATTTGTTTTGGTGCTTAAATTTCTTCTCGATTTTAATAGCATATCGATAAGCAGCACCGAGTGATGAGATATCCAAAAAATCCATTTCAGTTTGGATGTATCTGTGTAGAGCCCCACTGTATTTCAGAACCAAATGTCGTTCAGAGTATTTGATACCTAGCTTGGTGCGCAAGGTATGGAAGTTATTATTGAACTCTGGAAATGCTTGGCCCCTCTCTTGCCTTAGTGTGGTCCATCTCATGTACTGGTCCTCATAGTTGCTAACGAGATAATATTGTTCCTTTACTGCATCCACAAAAACATCCCAAGTGGGCTTGGACCCATATATTCCATACTTCTCTGTGGAACTTTGCTCCCAGTAAGTTTCCCACCAATTATTAAAATGAGGGAGAGCTTTAAGTAGTTTGAATTTGATCTTTTCTCTGTCGGAAAACTTGTGAACAGAGAAATAACCTTCTAGCAGAGTTAACCATTTTTCTAGGGTTTATGCATCTATTTGTCCTTCAAATACAGGAATATCAAAATTAACTTGTACCTTGAAAGGCAAGGTGCTTCCAAAGTGGTTGCTTGATGAATATGCGCCTATTTTTATCGGCAGGCGTTGAAGGATGTGGGAAAAATTCTCCATCATTTCGTCCCTCTATTGCGTGAGAGCTTGCTCAAGCAGCAGACTGATAGGATCATCTACTCCGTCGTTTTTCGTTTCTTCAGCCATTGAGGGTTTCTTAGGAGTGTGAGAGAGATTGTCTTCAAGAGAGACAATATCGAGACCCAACTTGCTATACTCGGACCTCATCGGGGACATGCACTGGAAAAACAATCAAGAACGGCCTGCTCTGATACCATTGATCTGGATTATTTTCGGCACGAAATGAGAGCGGAGATATAATAAATAAATGCACAGATATATCGTGTATATCCAATAATATAATAGAAATATGTCAAAAATGCAACCATAAACACAGAGATAYAGTTATACAYGATTTTTATTAATGAAAGAAATGTACAGAGACTGTAAAAATATAGAGTGAAAGACTCGCTAGAATGGTGGCAGCTTATCTCTGAGAAGAGATGTGACGGATACTCGTATTYGCAAGAATATAATTACAACGAGGCTCTGAAGGAATTTTTACAATAAACAGAAATTCCAAAAACCCTAGACATCCAAAAACCTAACCCTAGGAGATGAAGCACCAAAAGTCATGTGGGCCCAGTTTGGGTAAGTTAGTACATCAACTTCCCGGGGTCATAACTTTTGCATACGATCTCCGTTTTAGGCATATGATAGCTCGTTGGAAAGGTATCATCGAGGAGATTCATTTTGGAGGATCAATCATGCATTTTACTATCATTGAGAACCTATATATCCAAAAACCCTCATTTGGGCCCTCAAAATGGCCCCAGAAGTTAAAAACTGCTAAAAATAGTAAATTGCCAAAATTGCTAGAAAACTATCTTGAGCCAGTCAAAAAAGGTGGCTAGCCATCGATATTCACCTAGATAAATCCTCCTTCCTTATGAAGCAATGGTCTCCATTAAATTGAGTTTCCAGGGGAGAGGGAAAAGCGTTTGTTGAATCTGCATCTTGGTGAGCTGCTTGTCTTGCTGGAGACGTCGCGCTGCTCAATTTGTGGGAGTCTATCACGAACTTGTTGAGGTTGAGGTTGTTCAACAAGTCGAGATACATGAGAGGACGGTGTGCAAAAGGAATATTTAAGTTTTTTTGCAGCCTTGTCGACCTACTTCTGTTGGATAGAAGGTGCTTGGGGCGAGGCTATAGTGGTTACAGTGTCCTTATGTTGTCCTTCTGAACAGATTGTGAAGAAGATAAATTTTGCAGTATAAGATACTACCTTGCGGAACTTTTTAGGTGGAACAGTAGTCGGAACTACCTCTGGTATTCTGTAGAGATGACCCCCCAGAGAAACAATGACACTGCAGGGTCGAGACTCATAAACATCATGGCGCTTCCACATATATGGTTGGCCCAAGAGAACATCATAGACATACAGTGGGGAAACATCACATAATACCTCATCCTTGAAGGGTTGGATGCCATATGACAATTGACATTATTGGCTGACACGAAGATCTCATCCTTGGCGAAGCCACCCGATGTTGTATGGTTGCGGGTGTGGTGTTGTCGACAATCCCAACTGTTTGACGACCTCTGTTGAGATGAGGTTCTTATGGCTTCCACTATCAACAATAAAATGCAGTGGGGTACCCTTCACCCACATCTGTGAATGAAAAAGCCACGCCCCATCTTCAGGATTTGTTGGTTCTTCTGGTTGAATTGTTGTGGTCGTGAAAATAGTAGTGGGGTTTGCGTCAATGATCTATCCTTTACCAGTATTTTCATAATCAGATTCTGAATTAGGGTTCGGATCCTTGTATTTGATATTGGCCACCAATGATTGTTTTGAGAGGCATTCATCAGTGTTGTGCCAAGGGATTTTATGGAAATCGCACCATTTTCCGGTGTCCTTCTTTGTCTTCCCATGACCCTTCTTTTCCTGTGGCTTGGACTGGTTTTCAGGAGATTGTTTGTTAGGGCTATCTTTGTCATACTTTGGTTGTTGCGGATTTGCAGACCCAAAATCTTGTTTGTTCTTGTGCTTAAATTTTTTCTCGATTTTAACAGCATATCGATAAGCAGCACTGAGTGATGAGATATCTAGAAAATCCATTTCAATTTGGATGTATCTGTGTAGAGCCCCACAATATTTCATAACCAAATGTCGTTCGAAGTCTTTGATACCCAGCTTGGTGCGCAAGGTATGGAAGGTATTGGTGAACTCCGAAACTTCTTGGCCCCTCTCTTGCCGCGGTGTGGTCCATCTCATGTATTGTTCCTCATAGTTTCCAACAGGATAATACTATTCCTTTATCGCATCCACAAAAAAATCCCAAGTGGACTCGGCCCCATATATTCCAGACTCCTCTGTGGAAATTTGCTCCCAGTAAGTTTCCCACCAATGTTTGACATGAGGGAGAGATTTAAGGAGTGCGAAGGTGATCTTTTCTNGAAGCAATGGTCTCCATTAAATTGAGTTTCCAGGGGAGAGGGAAAAGCGTTTGTTGAATCTGCATCTTGGTGAGCTGCTTGTCTTGCTAGAGACGTCGCGCTGCTCAATTTGTGGGAGTCTATCACGAACTTGTTGAGGTTGAGGTTGTTCAACAAGTCGAGATACATGAGAGGACGGTGTGCAAAAGGAATCTTTAAGTTTTGTTGCATCCTTGTCGACCTACTTCTGTTGGATAGAAGGTGCTTGGGGCGAGGCTATAGTGGTTACAGTGTCCTTATGTTGTCCTTCTGAACAGATTGTGAAGAAGATAATTTTTGCAGTATAAGATACTACCTTGTGGAACTTTTTAGGTGGAACAGTAGTCGGAACTACCTCTGGTATTCTGTAGAGATGACCCCCCAGAGAAACAATGACACTGCAGGGTCGAGACTCATAAACATCATGGCGCTTCCACATATATGGTTGGCCCAAGAGAACATCATAGACATACAGTGGGGAAACATCACATAATACCTCATCCTTGAAGGGTTGGATGCCATATGACAATTGACATTATTGGCTGACACGAAGATCTCATCCTTGGCGAAGCCACCCGATGTTGTATGGTTGCGGGTGTGGTGTTGTCGACAATCCCAACTGTTTGACGACCTCTGTTGAGATGAGGTTCTTATGGCTTCAGGATTTGTTGGTTCTTCTGGTTGAATTGTTGTGGTCATGAAAATAGTAGTGGGGTTTGCGTCAATGATATATCCTTTACCAGTATTTTCATAATCAGATTCTGAATTAGGGTTCGGCTCCTTGTATTTGATATTGGCCACCAATGATTGTTTTGAGAGACATTCATCAGTGTTGTGCCAAGGGATTTTGTGAAAATCGTACCATTTTCCGGTGTCCTTCTTTGTCTTCCCATGACCCTTCTTTTCCTGTGGCTTGGATTGGTTTTCAGGAGACTGTTTGTTAGGGCTATCTTTGTCATACTTTGGTTGTTGCGGATTTGCAGAACCAAAATCCTGTTTGTTCTTATGCTTAAATTTTTGCTCGATTTTAACAGCATATCGATAAGCAGCACTGAGTGATGAGATATCTAGAAAATCCATTTCAATTTGGATGTATCTGTGTAGAGCCCCACAATATTTCATAACCAAATGTCGTTCGAAGTCTTTGATACCCAGCTTGGTGCGCAAGGTATGGAAGGTATTGGTGAACTCCGAAACTTCTTGGCCCCTCTCTTGCCGCGGTGTGGTCCATCTCATGTATTGTTCCTCATAGTTTCCAACAGGATAATACTATTCCTTTATCGCATCCACAAAAAAATCCCAAGTGGACTCGGCCCCATATATTCCAGACTCCTCTGTGGAAATTTGCTCCCAGTAAGTTTCCCACCAATGTTTGACATGAGGGAGAGATTTAAGGAGTGCGAAGGTGATCTTTTCTCTGTCGGAAAAATCGTGAACAAAGAAATAACCTTCTAGCAGAGTTAACCATTTTTCTAGGGCTTCTGCATCTATCTGTCCTTCAAATTGAGGAATATCAAAATTAGCTTGTACCTTGAAAGGCAAGGTTCTTCCAAAGTGGTCGCTTGATGAAGATGTGCCTATTACTATCGGCAGGCATTGAAGGATGTGGAAAAATTCTCCATCATTTCTTCCCTCTGTCACATGAGAGCTTGCTCAAGCAATAGACTGATAGGATCGTCTACTTTGTCATTTTTCTTTCCTTCCACCATTGAGGGTTTATTGGGTGTGTGAGAGAAATTGTCTTTAAGAGAGACA